>APFE031257409.1:0-18571 GCA_000404065.3 Pinus taeda
CAGCAGGCGAAGATCACGACATCATTGCTACAGGCGAGTGGAGCGGCCGGCAGGGTAGTGGAGGAGGTCAGCTGATAGATGGAAAGGACGGAAGGACGGCAAAGAGTTCAGGTCATAATGCCGCGGGTCTCGGGCTCATCCACCGGCATAAAACAGTAAGTGACATCGCCATACAGAGGAGACCTGAGAGGGAAGGGTGGCGACGGGAACAGAGCCGAGAGGAGAGTAATACACCTCAAGCGAGGAGTTCAGGACGCTACTGCAGCTCGAGCAGATCTGCGAGGGAAGCGGGTGGAGAAAACCGCAGTGGTCGAAGGAATATGGAGGCGGAAGGAAGCGGGAGTGTGAAAAGATGGATGCGCAGCAGTGGACCTGAAGATCAGAGCAAGCTCGAAGCAGATAGGAAAGGAAAAAGAAAGGTTTAGGATGAAGCGCAGCCGAAAATCCAGGTGTATGAGATCTCAGAAGGGGAGAGTGAGGAGTCGGAGGATGACCAGGAAAATGCCGCGTGGAAAGGTCAGTGGAACAGTCACCCAGCAGATGAATTCGACGAAGCAGGAGGCGTCCCAGCTCAGTCTGCAGGAAGAGGCAGGGGAGGTTACCGAAGAGGGAGGGGACGTAGAGGTAGAGGCGGTCGACGGAGGAAGGACTTGGCGGAGGGGAGAAGTCGAAGGGGGCGTCAATGCAGTCCTAGCCCGGATGAGGAGGCCGAGCCAGCGGAGGGAGACGGGAAGCGACGGACAAGACAAACCATAGGCAACAGAGTCAGAATAGCAGAGAAAGAGTACAGGGAGAAATCCAATCCCAAAATCAGGAGAATTATGGAACATTGGGAAGAAGAAGCCATCCAGGCCCAATCAGAAGAGGAGATGGAGGATTGGATTGCACTCATGCCTGACCCTGGTCATACCAGAGGCAGAATGACCCTCTACAAGCAGTCTCTTCACTTGTACTGGGTCATGAAGAGGCTCATGGCTAAAGCCTTGGAACAGGTAGCCATGGAGATGGCTGAGATGGCCCAGGGTATCCCGAACTTGAAGAAGGAATTGAAGAACATAGTCATAACCCTGCTTATGCAAGATAAAACACTGGAGGACCTGCAACAACAGCTGGAAGCAAGCGGAGTGCTGGTGAAGAAGGAGAAAGCTCAGCAAGCTAATCCAGAAAAACAGTGAACAAAGGCATGTTCTTGATGAATTAGGATCTGTTTCTTTTTGCTATACTTTAGGCATGCAAAACTTTTATGTTTTTATAAATAGGCAGCAGTATATAGCTAGTAATAGGGAGATAGACAAAGGGTATAAAGCAAGGAAAGAACAGTTTAAAACATTCTATTTTTGGGCAGCTGTGAAAAATTATCGGTGGTCAATAAACCCGGTTTCCCTTCGGGGCGGGGTGAGACCACCCTGACTGTGTAATGTTCTTCTGTGTTAATAGAAAATGGTACCACCCAACTTACAAAAAAAAAAAATTAATAAATATAATAAGGAGAAGGACGGAGTTATGAAAATCTTTGTAATGGCTAGGGTTTTACCCTAGTTGACCAGTCTATGCTTAGTTTGCATGAATATCTTGCAGATCTCTTATGTAATGGCGAATTCCAATGATTCGATGAAAAATACAATTTCTTTTGTAGGTATGGTTGTAGGTCTAGCAAACTCTTCCTTGCTTTTGTAGAGTTTCATGCTCAAATTTGGTTTTGGTCTTCATGTGGTTCAAGAAATTCATTCCCTCAATCTTTTTATGTATGAGGAATATACTAGTGTTATATTTTTTATTTTTATTTTTTAAGCAAGATTTGGTTTGCAGATTTAATGGGTTCTAGTCGCAACTCGCTGATATGCACAAATGGATCTTTGAGAGATGGAAGCCCTTTTGACGAATGAATTAAATATCTACCCTTTGGTATAAGGTTTTTTATAATATAGAGGACAATAAGGTCATTTGCGAAGCTTGGTCGTGGTTTTGGGGTAGTGTTGGTCTCTTCATCCAGCCCTTGACTCCCACTTTTGATCTAGTAATGACATCAATCTCTATGACTCTAGTTTGGGTAAGGCTTCCGAACCTTCCCTTGCAATTTTGGAATCTTACATTGTTTTCCACTATTGGGAATGTATTAGGAATTTTTTATTATCGTTGTCTTGAAACTGCAATTTTTTTTTAAGACTACTTATGCCCAAATATGTGTGGAGATGGACTTCAACAAGGCCTTTTCCACAAATTATTCTGATGGCTCCAAAATATATTTGAGTCCAAAATCTCGACTATGAGAATATTTTTTTCCAATGTAGAGCATGTTATGAAACGAGGCACGTAATTAAAAATTGTCCCAAGCATTTACAAACTCGAGAAAAAAAATCGAAGGCCCAAATGGTGGGAAGGAGCTCAAGGTATTCACTATACAATATTTAAAGAGGAAGTGCTTCAAGATAAGAAGGAGCCAAAAGACAAGAAGGAAGCAAATATGGCTAAAGAAATTGTAGCATCGACAATATAAACCAAGCAGGAAATATCAAACGCCAATGAGGATCCTTCGGACTACAAAAAAAAAAAAAATAGCAAACCCTTGTGGAAAACAGATCCCCTCTTGAGTCCAAAAGGATTCTTGTTGGGAAAGCATCTTCGTGGGAAAATCAAGCAGATGAGGAAGACTCCAAATTTCACTTTACGAAGAATGATATGTCCAAAATAGAAGAAAACACAGGTTATACTCAAGTTGCATAGAAAGGAAAAGACAATTCGCTGAGGAAAACAAGAAGCCAAACTAAGTCAAAACAAAAGTAGTGAATAATGGAATGTAAATGTATCTGGATATTGGGAGTTTTTGGAGAATTTTTAGTTCGAAAGGGTCTAGAAATTTTGTGTCATTAGGAACTTGTTTGAGGGTTTGGGTTGAGCCCCATGTTCAATTTCAAACATCCAAGGAAGATTGGAATATGTAAAGGTTTTGCCCTACTAACTATATTTTTTTAATACAAATTCCTACCCATTTCTTTAATAATTATAATATAAATTATTATTTAAACCGACCTACATCCATCTTAACTATGGATTCATCAAGCACAAAGAGGGATCAAATCTCTCCAAGTGCAAAAATTTCCTCTAGTTTTTCACTTAAAACAAAAAGGTTTGAAACTTGAGAGATTTGGTCCCTCTCAACGCCGCTTGATAGATCTGGAGTTAAGATGGACCTTGGCTAGTTTTAATTTAGTTTATAATTACTTTTTATTTTTTTGTATGAGGAAGATGTGCAATTCTTTTATTACTCAACATGGAGTTGACATGTACACTAATGCACCTATATAAATTAATGTGTGGTAAATGCCAATAGACATCAATCCATAATAAACATCAAAACACATACAGAGTAGTATCTTCATGCTAGTTACCACCATTTCCCGACTCAGAAGATGGGTGTTCTCAATACCCTTGCTACTCGTGCCCTTTGGATCTCAGATAAAAAGAGCTTTGAGAGGGAAAAATCCCATCTCGTTGATGTCTTTGTTGAGAATGGTTATAGTAGATATATGGGTTAGAAAGCTTTCCTCAAAGCTGCCAAGAATTCACTAACTAAAAGAGAACCAAAGGAACAGATTCCAGGTATCCATCTTCCATTTGTTTAAGGGACCACTGATAATATTGCAAGAATTCTTAAGAAACATAATGTCCCCGCAACCTTTAGGCCCTTTAACACCATTCGTAAGTCCCTCAGATTAGTGAAGGATCCTATTGACCCTAAGGATATGAAAGGGGTATATATTATCCCTTGTTCCTGTGGGACCCCCTACATTGGTGAGACTGGTCACTCCATTAATCAAAGGATTAGTGAGCACGCATCTGACCTTAAACATAGAAGAACCAAGTCTTCCGCTTTAGCAGAACACGCGGAAAAAACCAAACATCATGTTTGTATTGAGGAAGCTAGTGTTATTGCTAGGGTTTCGCAGTTCCATCATCAGAAATTTAGACAAGCCCTTGAGATTGAAAAAAAGGTCGAACAATCTCAATAGAGAGGATGGCTGGAAGATCAGTAGTTGTTGGGTCCCAACACTCTCTTCCTAGTCGCTTTCTTCTTTTTCCCCCTCCCTCGTTTTTTTGGTTTGTTTTTATTATGCCATTTGTACCATTATATAATAATAAGTTAATTTAACAATTGGATATACGATTAATTATTTCTGGATATTTAAAATATTATTTTTAATACCTTTTATAACTAACTATGTTATCTAATAAAATTAATTTATTTTATGTATGTATATATATATATAATATAACAATTGTAAGTAGTTAAAACTTAGGTAAATTCATATAGACAATAATTAAAATCCTGGATAGTTTAATAAATGGTTCAATACTCTAAGTTAATTTAATAAAACAATTATTTTATATAAATGTATTCTAACACTTGAACTTTATACTTATAATTTATTAATATCTTTTTATAACTACTAAAACTTAATATTCTATTAAAATTAAACTTATATATATATACACACACACACACACACACGTCCCTTTGAATTTTTAATTTAATGATAATATAACTAACTTCCAATTTAATAAATTAAATTAACTTACTTTTATGCCCCTTGTCCTAGTCCATCTCACTATTCCCCAGTGAAATTTAGCCGTTAGTTAATATAGTCGTTCGCTGGTCCTCACGATGAACGACACTGGTTGGTTCGAAACGCGTCGACAAATGAAATATCATGTGATTTACGCCGAAAAATCTCTCATAAAAGATCAAAACACTTATTTCATCATACATGTCCAATTGCTATATATATAATATATTATATATATATATATATAAGACTATGCATATAATATCATACTATAATATAATTAATTATTATTATTAAATTACAACTTTAATTAAATAATTATTGTTAATGGTAAAAAGAATTGATATATAGCACTAAGGGTTAGCTCAATTGGTAGAGATTCTGTTGCTAAAGCATCTTGTCATTGGAAGGGGTAAAAAATATTAAAAACAATAAACCGATTCAATCCAATTTCTTTATTGAAAAAAACATAATATACATATCATATAAAAAGAAATTTAAATAATAATTATTCACGTATCCATCTTAAATCTGGATCCGGATCTACCAAGTGTAAACCCATCAAATGACTAGCTCAAACTTAATTAGTCTATCCCCTAAAAATTTGATTTTAATTTAATTTTAATTTTAATAATTAGAAATAAGAATTTTCTATATATTCAAAAAATGTAAAATATATAAAATAAATAATGTTAAAATTGAGTTTTATTTACTATATAAAAAGAATTAAAAATTCTATAACAATTATGTCCGACGTCTTAACAGTGATCGGTGCTCTGTAAGCACTCCTGATCTAAGTCTTACTTACAATTCCCTGCCCAAAGGCGTGAATATTGGACATGATGAAGATGCAGTCCTGCCAAGCTTACAAAAAAAAAAAAAAAAAAAAAAAAATAAAATAAAATAAAATAAAATATTATATTTTAAAAGCACACATTTCAATTTAACTAATAAGGATATAATAACTTCATCTTTTTTTGTAAATCAGCAATTTGTATTAAGACAAAAAATACATAGTGTACAAAAAGGTCTGCTCGTGCAGACTAAAGATCGACTCCCTTGCTCGATTCCAACATTTCATAACCATATAGACTATCAAAATCCCTAAGGCTCGCCACGCAAGGCGGCACAAAGAAGGTTGGGGACATCAAAACCAGTAATCCATTTGAGTATATGCCAAAACAAAGACCAAACAGACCAAAGTTCCTCCGAGACAAGCAGGGAAAACTAAGAAAAATACTGTTAAAATGAGAAACAGAGTACTAAAACAGAACAAGTAAACTCGCGTAACCGAAACAGCACAAGTGCTGAACCATGAACCATGAAAGCACACTGAGACTCCCAAAGCAACCCATTACAGCCCGAGAATGATATAGTCCTTGGTGGAGGTATCCTGGTCGACTGAAGTTGTGGCTCTGCCGGGCTGAGGTGGACGTTGGGAAGAGCGCTTCCCCTGACTAGTCCCCGTGGTCTCCTCCGCCCCTTCCCCCACAGCAGCGACATCCTGGCATATGGAATGCCTCAGAAGGCTAATCAACACTGTCAACTTTTTGGATATGTTACTAAATTGTTGCTCCAGCGAACTAATTTTGAAGTCCAGTGCTTCCAAAACCGTTGTGTGATCTGTAGATAAGACAGAAATAGCCTAGTGAGCCTGATTGAGATACTCCCCTTGCATATTGATAGCTTTCGCTAACATCGTTTTCATTCGCCACATCTCCGCTTGAGTGCGAACATATTGAGTTGCCCACGTTGTTGCCGTGCCAAGATCCTGAACCCACTCCATTTCCTTTTCCAGTTCACTTTCCTCCATGTTTTCTTCCTCTTCAGCAATAATTGCTTCCGACTCCTCTATTTTGCGTTTTTCCTTCTGCGAAGTTCTCGTTTCGTATGCCTCTCGAGCATGCTGCAGGTATTTATTGGCCGAAGCATTTCTACTGCCTTCTTGCGCCATCCTCCTAAGACAAAGAACAAAGAAACGCAACCTTTTGAGAGCACAATTGAGACGATGCTGGTATCCGTTGGAGAGTAGAGTATTGCTCTTGTAATTCGGGACTGTAATTATAGAAGAGGGAGACCCTGACTTGCTTGAGGCTCCCCATCTCGTCAACTTATGCTCGCACGTCCCTTCATAATTGTTTCTGCTCCTAAGATCACAATAAAGTACAGTATTACTAAAAACAGAGTCTTTACAGAAAGCCAAATATGAGAGATTTTCTGAATAATTTTCCAACCCTTTGTACATCATCTCTTCTGCTATATATATAGAGCTCTTTACATAAGTGATATTCCTCCTCCAATATGAGAGGAACTCGAATTCCTCCTATGATGACACCTATTAACACTTAGAACTAACTAATAAATGCAACTGACTGCTAACTCGCAGTTTTAGAGACCTAAAACAATTAGGATTCTAACTCTTCATCATGTTGGTAGTAGCATTAAATACAATCCAAATTCATTCTCTGACAAATGGCCTTCTTCAATTTAACTTTGGTGGATGTTTGAAACTGCTTGCTGGTCCTTAATGTCTCATCTCTTAATTGCTCCTGGAAAGTAGGAAACTGCCCCTGTTTTTCTGCTTTTGGCCTCCACAAGGATATTCAAAATTAATTATCCCTGCTGTTCTTCTTTGATAACACAAAAATGTTTTGGACTATCATGTTTTTTATGCCCTGTAGACCTTGTCCATGCTCCTGTATGAAGATGAAACCTCTTTAATGTTGCCTGAAGTATGATGAACAATACTAGCTGTGATCACTTTTATAACCAATGGCTTATGGTTCATATATGCTTTTCCTTTGCTCGTTTTGCCCTTGTTGGATGCTTGTATTGTGTAAATGATCTTTCTTCAGAAACTTTATTTCAAAAAGGTTTCCCTTTTGTCCCTCAAAATTGGTCAACTTCATCAAAATATGCAGTTACAGCAGTTTTGTAGCGCGCTATGAAACTGTTGTGTATTAGGCATCATCTACAGCAGTTTCGTAGCGCGCTACGAAACTGCTGTGTAATCACAAAAACACAGCTTTAAGCCAAAATTTGACTGTCTTGAGCTTCTTTATATTGAAATGTCCTTTTCAACTGCCCTGACGTTATTCAAAACTGAGCACAGTAAATCATCAAAATTTGGGACTTAACCTTACCTGCTGTGTGATTTCCCTTAGTTAAGGAAATCTTTCCTGTTGGCTTAGCTGGATCTTTAAATCCTCAATTTGCCTTTTCATGACTCTGATCCCAGCTCTCAGTTTCGTATTAACCTTTCTGATGAATTCTGCTTCCTTTATTGCAGGAACTGTCCAAGTATAGTATTGGGCATCACGGTCGACCACCCCGGGTATTGAAATTGTTTTGTCTTCCCATAGAGCCTCCATTTTATTAAAATGAGCTTCCTTAATTGCATGTTTCCTTGAGGCTTTCTTCAATCTAGCAATTTCAAGATTTGCTAACCTCAGCTTCTTTTTCAGCTCTTAAACACTATATTCCTCCAGAGGGATAACTGTCTTATTTCTATCTTCTTCATGCAGCTGTGAAGATGTTTCTAATGAAGTCACAGTTCTTTCATGAGTTTTTTCGATCTCCTCTGTTTCACCTACTTCTGGCAGCATCTCTTGTACTTGTTTGAAATGCCTTGTCACAGGTCTTCTTGGCTTAAAGACAAATTTAGCAACCTGATCATCAAACTTGAGTTTTTTCGAGGCTTTGATATTTTGGGTCTTGTCTTTACCTGATTCTATCAAATCTGCTTGAACCAGGGGAGATTCTTCAATATCAATAGCTTGCAGTAAGTCATTCAGGTTTCCCTTTGAAACTCGGCTTTCCTCAGCCACCACTGTCTTGCCTTTTTCTTTAGCTAACTGGCTTCTAGTCATTCTTCTCTGAACTACTTCAACTGTAGATGATTCATGTCTACCTTCTTTGATCTGAGTTTTCTCTTTCAGGGACTGTTGGGATGTGTCTTGGATAACCAATGATCTAGCGGGCTCCTTTACTTGTTTCCTAGCCTTCAATTTTGTGAATCTCTTGGATCTTGTTTCTGCACGATGACCAGTTGTTGGTGGAGAGTTTTTTATAGCCTGGGGACTGAGACCAGTTTCATTTTTAAAGCCAAACATAAACATGAACGTGAACCAATCCCTATCTACTCTCTGGAGTTCATGCAAAACGATCAACTTGACTAAGTCGTGGTGCAACAATAAGGTCTCACAGGCATCCTTCTTTAGCTAAACCTTGTCACACATTTTGCCTAGGCTACGAAAAAAGTAGAAAGGTAAATCAAGAGATATCTTTCCTGTGAAATGCAGTAGAAGCTTGAAGTGATATGAATACACCTTATGATACCTCCCCTCGCAAGTAAAGTACCTATGTATGCACGTAAGTAAATTGGCATATGAGTCCTTGACAAAATTTCTGGGCATAGACTTGTTTAAATTTGAATTAATGAACTCCGTCTTCAGAAATTCTTTGCAGGGGGTCATATCAAATTTGAAATTTTTAAACCATCTCCCTTGTCCCCTTGGAATCTCGGTGACTAGGGATATTACCTTTGGTGAGATTTTCAATTCAAGCACCCAAACTTTTGAATTCAGTCCAGTGAAATTCAAGGCAAATTCCTTGGTGATTTGCACATGAGCTCCTTGAAGTTTCTCGCAAAAATTCCAACAACCAACCTGCCTAAATGCACGTTCAACTTCTTTGTTCTTCAAGATAATGTCTAAACCTTCAGGTTCGCTCCTCAAACACCGGCCTGACCTGTGCTCTTTTCTTTCTGTAGATCCCTCCATGAGACTCCAATGTAATGAAAATTTGAAAGACTGGCACTGTCTCAACCTTCGATCACTGCCTCGCTTGATGTTCAAGGAATTCAAATTGAACGTTTGCCGATTTGTTCCTCATGCAATGAACGCAATCATAATTATGACTGTGAATACTTGGCTCTTCTTGAAACTTGCAACCCGAGCATACCAAGGTACCTAACGACTCTAATGATGAGGATAAGCAGTTGGACATGATAGGCGAAGTGTATAAGCTGACAACTGATGATGCAAACATAACGGATTTTGATAGATATGACAATTGAGAAAGATTTGCTACAAATCTGCACGAATCTCTGATTCTGTAGCGCAGCCAGTGTAAAATCTGGGTTATGCGCTACGAAAACACCTAAACTCTGTTTGCACTATGAAAACACCTAAAGCGTTTCGTAACACATGAGAACCTTTTAAACAAATTTGATACAGGGAATCTATGTAAGTTGTGGGACCAGTGGAAAATGAGAACGGACTATTGACCTTTATTTTAACCAAACTACCAAGACACCTAAGACTTAGACACTAAAGTAAACATAGAAACACTGAAGTCGGACTAACACCTAACCCTCACAATCAAACTAATGTGAACAATTTAGAAATTGCTTCTTAAGTGATAACAACTTTCATTAGGCTTCCAATACGGATTCACTGTAGTTCTCCCTAGCTCTTGGTTGTTCCTTTGGAAATTTGCGAATTCAAGCCTTTCCAACTTGGGGAGTTGTTGCCATGCATCTTCCCAAAAAAGGGTTGTCTTACCATCACGAATTTCCCAAAAGCTATGCTCCTGGATAATTTGCCGATTGTTTCTCGCTAGGTTCCAGATTGGTGAGCCTTCTAGGTTTTCTTGCATTCTGATTAAGTTCTGTAACTATGATTTGGAGCATACTTTTCCTTCCAATGTTTGGCCCATGGTAGCTTAGGTTCTTTCAGCCACTTCCACCATAATTTAGCACCACGGGCTCGGTTAATCGTGGAAGGGTCTTGCAAGTTCAACCCTCCCGGACGTTTAGGTTTGCACAGTTTGTTCCACGCTATCAGTGACCATTTCTTCTTCTCTGAATTACCCGACTAGAGAAAGGTCCTTTGGATGACCCTTATCTTTTGCAGTACTCCCTTGGGAGCTGGAATAATGGAGAGCATATATTGAGGAATGGCCTGAAGGACTGCTTTGGTTAAGACCAATCTTCCTGTGAAGTTTAGGGCCCTGTGGGTCCAATGATGACATCTTTTTTCCAGGCTTGCCAAAATCTTTTCCCAGTGCATTTTTTGCTAAGGTTTGTCAGTTAATGGAGCTCCTAGATATCGCGAGGGGAGGATGCTTCTTCAAAAGCCTAGAATGGAGGAAAGATTTTTTTGCACCGCTAAATGAGTATTGAAAAAGAAGATAGAAGACTTTGATAGATTTAGTTCCATCCCTGAGGCCTTGCTAAAGAGATTGAGAATCCTTTTGTAGCCCAAGGCTTCATTGACTGAGGGAGTACCATGCAACATCGTATCGTCAACCAATTGTTGGTGGGTAGTTGCTGGAATTGAGTGCAGGGGCTTAAGTCCTTTAATAACTCCTTCCTCTTTAGCTTTATGAATAAGTCTACTTAAACCTTCCATTAAAATCATGAAAAGGAAGGGGGATAATGGATCACCCTGTCGAAGACCTCGCAATGGAGAGAATTGGGTAGAAGGGGCTCCATTCACCAGAATTGAAAATCTAGTAGATTTGACCAAAGCTAGTATCCAAACTATCCATTGTTTAGCAAAGCCAAAGGCTTTCAATATCGCTTCCAGACAGTGCCAGTTAACCTTGTCATATGCCTTTGACAGATCTAGTTGCATCATCATACCTGCTTTCTTCCGAGTTTGAAGTGTGTGAATCATCTGTTGTGCCAGTAAGACATTGTCCAGAATCTATCCCCCCTCTACCTAGCCTGATTGTTCTTCTGAGATAATGCCCGGAAGTATGGGTTTCATTCTATTGGCTATTACTTTGGAAATAATCTTGTATAAGACATTGCATAGCACTATTGGACGAAACTTTGAAGGGGTGTTAGCTTCCTCCTCCTTTGGAATCAGGGCAAGAAAGGTAGAATTGAGGGACTTGAGGATTGAGGCTGATCGCCGGGAATCCTCCACTACCTCCCAAACTTCTGTTTTGACTATCTTCCAACAAGCTTTGTAGAATTTTATGGTAAAACCATCAGGCCCAGGTGTTTTATCATTAGGCATTTCTTTCACGGCCTCTTCCACCTCTTCCATGGAAATTTTTCAAGTTAGAGCCAAGTTTTGCTCCGTCGTAATTAGCTTGGGGGTTGAGGCAGTAAGTTCATTAATGGCCTCTGTTCTGTCAACTCCAGGTTCTTGAGCTATTCTGCTGAAATGCATAGTAAGAAGGTTGGAGATCTCTTGATGTGTCTGTATCGTGGCTCCCTGTTCATCTTTAAGGCTAAGAATTTTATTAGCTCCTCTGTGATCAATAGCTGATCTATGGAAGAATTTCGTGTTTTGTTCTCCTTCCTTAAGTCAGTAAACTCGAGATTTTTGCTTCCAAAGAGTTACCTCCTGTTGGCAACGTAGTTGCCAGTCTTGCATCAACATCTTTTCCTTGTTCACAGTTTCTGGGTTTATGTTCCCTTGAATCCATCCTTCATGTATCTGCTCTAATTGCTCCTCTAGTTTCTTTTTTTCTTTGAATATGTTCCCAAAGACTTCTTGGTTCCAGATTTTCATTTTGTCTTTAATGTATTTCAACTTACCTTGTAACCTATACATTTTGGTGCCTTTAATACCCAAAGGTTCTTTCCACCATTGTTCAATTTGCTGAATGAAATCAGAATGAGTGAGCCAGAATTTTTCGAATCTAAAAGGTTTATTTCTTGGAGTACCCTAGATTGCAGCAATCAATGTAATGGGCCAGTGGTCTGACCCTCCACTAGGAAGAATATATGATTCCACAATAATTCCTTCCAGTAGTATTCCTTCTGTTACTAGAAATCTATCCAGTGGAGACGCTATTTGCTTTTCACCTCCCCTTTTGTTGTTCCATGTGAAAGCACCACTTCTGGGGAAAACACCCACTAGATTAGCCGTCTTGAAGAAGTTTAGGAAAGCTTCAGAGTCTCTGTTGAGTTTCCTTATACCTCCTTTATTTTCCATGAGGGTGGTTATCATGTTGAAATCCCCCTCAATGGTCGCCTTTGCTAGGGGATACCTTAGTTTCAGGTTAAGCAAAGTTCTCAGAAAAAGAAGCTTGTCCTCTAGCTTTTGGGGACCATAGACATTAGTACAAAGATAGGTCTCAGAGTTTCCTGTGACTTGAGATTCTACAACTATGAAGGATCTGGCTGCCTCAGAGGAAAGGATCTTGATTACTTGTGGATTCCACAGAGTGATTAAGCCTCCCTCCCATCCATTGCTGGTTGTCTCCAAGTATTCCATACGCTTACCTAGTTTTTTGCTGATATTGAATACCGTACTGCTTGAGCATTTAGTTTCCTGCATAAACACTATGTCTGGTTGTTCCTTTTGGACTTTCTTCTTTAAAAGACGCTATTTTGTTTGGCTATTTAACCCTCTAGCATTCCAAGAAAGAATTTTCATTTTAAACAGAGTTTAGGAGGTTAGAGAAAAAGCCTCTAGGGCTTTCATCATACCGGAGTGTAAGAGCATTTGTCCCAGTTCTTGAAATGCCTCATTGTTGGTTCTGCGTCCTCTCTTTTTACGGTGTTTGGAACTTGTGGAGATTTGATGCGAACCCTGTGTCTGGACCCCAAGCCCTTTAGTTGTTTCCAAGCTTTTGCTTTGCAGGTCCATCTCTGCTCTTTGTCGTTCTATGAGTATGTCATTAATTCTTTTTACTTCCTCTTCTGATATGTGTTCCATTCCCTTCTTTTTCCAGTTTTCAACCATGTTTGGTAGATCCACACCTTCTTGCTCTAGTATATCATTGAGTTCCATGTCTTCGCTTCTGATTTCACTAGTGAACATTTCTGAGTCTTCTTTAACCCCCTCTGTTGTTTCCTGAACCTGGAGCATTATGCTCAAAGGGTTCACCTCCGGTTCTTTTATTTCTGGCACTGTTGTAGATTTGCTTATTTTTGTGGTTTTTTGTTCTTTAATGTTGTCCTCTGATTTCGTTTCAGTTTCCAGGATTTCAAAAGCATTGCTCATGTTGCCTTGTGATGTGCTTGCCTTGGTTTGGCGTTTTCTATTTGCTCCCTGTTTGGCTTTCGGTCCGGTGAAGATTTCCTTGTTCTTCTCTTCTTTGACGTCCTTGTGATCTCTTTCTACTTTGTTCAGTGGGCATTCTCTGATTAAATGACCATGCTCATGACATTTTCTATAGCGGAACTGGATTTTCTCATAATCTATAGCTTGAAAATAATCCTTGTCCCTGTATTCCAGCCATAGGCCCTCATGCAAAGCTCCCGACACATCCATTTCCACACAGATTCTGGCACAGGAGGTGTACCTTTTTTGCAAAGTCGCTTCTGAGGCCTTGATGAAGGTCCCTAGCATATTACCTATTTGTTCTAGAGTTGCATGTCCCCAATAATCAATTGGTAGGGAAAAAAGGCGTATCCAAACTGGTACCTGCTTGAAGGTTTCCTTTTCTGGTACAAAGTTGGGTTTCCATGGCCTTATGTAAAGGCCTGCGGAGCCAAAGAAATAAGGCCCTCCATCGAATATGTTATCCTTATCTTCTAAATCTGAGAAAACAATAGTAAAAAAACCTTTAGCTCCTAAATGCAGTCTAACATCACCTCTGGGTTTCCACTGTTGCTTTATCCACTGACACAACGCCCATTCTGTTGGCCAGAACCCCATGAACCTCCAGATCACTGCATGTTCAACCATGTGATCTCAGTATGCCTGAATCTCTGGATCAGCTATCACAACCCTTAGGGTTTCTATGGCTTTGGGTTTACACGGACCCTGGTTCTTTTTTTTTTGTTGGGTGTTGACGTCGTTCCCCCTTGTTCCTCTTTATCCTGATTCAGAACCTCTTCTTCTGCTTCTGCTTGCTCCTTTCCCTGTTTGTTTTCATGAGTGAAATGTGCTTGTGTTGGATTCTCTCTGGCTCTACTTTCTGTTCTTTTACTGTCATCATTTTCCTTCAGTTTTTGAGTATTATTACCTTCATTGCCTTTTCTCCCCTTGCTAGTCATATCTTGCTTATTTGACTTTTCGTAACCTGCTATCTGCACCCCATCCTATGTTGTCGACTTGTTCATCATTATTTGTTTGTAAGATGGGGTCCCAGTGGACCCCACTTTTTCCATTTGTCGGGTCAGAGTTTGCCCCCTTCTGTGGAGCTCTGCCGCTCTGGCCCTGCTCTTCTCCAGACTTGAAACCTCGATCTGTTGAATCCGTAAGCTTCAAACCCTCGTTTCCACCAGAGCTCAATGTAGTAGATTTCCCTTGGTTCTCTTCACTTTGGTATAAGTATATAATAACTTAATACTTACAATAAAATCTTTTTCTAAACTCTAGATGTAATTAAAATTATAAATACTAAATTTCAAGATTAAAAATATTAGAAAACATGTCACAAAGAAATATACAATTACACACATAGATTAAAGTTTTATAAAACTAATAAAAAAAATTTATATAGAAAAAATGTGAAATTTAACAAATAATAATAAATTATTAAGAACATCAGATATATCACTAAGAATATTTCCATATAAAATTGTGAAATTTATAAAAAATATAAATAATATTATTGATAACCACATACATCTATTTTTAAATGGATCATAAGTATAAATAATTTATATTATATACATTTCACATCTCTTTTTAATTTATATACATTTCACATTTAGAGAAATATTCTTAATTTTAATTTTATTAGAAACTTACAAATATATATATGGATGAATGTATGTTGGTTGTTAATAATATTATTTCTATTTATACAGTGTTATCTCTCACACACACACACACACACACACACACACATATATCTTTTGTTTTGTTAATTTGAGCTAAGGAATAGAATATTTATATGTGTAAATATTTCCTTAAGCTTTGCATTAAAAGGAGGTTTGTGTGTTGAAAGAGTTGATCCTTCTTAGAACTTGTATCCGGAGTTAAAATTAATAATATTCAATATAATCAAAAATGTGAATTTATATTCAATATAAACTATACTTATAAAATAATTCATTTATTAATAATTACAATAATGATTTTGTTGACAATTATATTTCAAAATTGCAAATTCAAATTAAATAATAATAAGATAGAAAACTAAATAACAATAAATTCTTCCTCGAGATATAATCATATTATAAAACCAATTACAACAAATTTAAAATACTATCAAACATGTCAAAAAAATACAAGTGCCCATATATATATAAAGATTAATTAGAATTTTAATAAAATATGAATATGAATATTTTTATATATTAGATTGTGAAATTTATACAAATATAAACAATTTTTTTTTCAAAAAAATGAGAAGATTTGCTATTAAAATTTGCGTTCGAACGCAACTATTACTCGGGAAGTAGTTACAATGGTTCATCACTTTGTGGTTCCTCTAGAGAGAAGATTAATGAGGTTACAAAATCATTGTATTAGAGATCGACTATTACGGAAAGATTACATATATAGATTTTGTAAAATTGTCCAAGGAGCAAAACACACTTATAGCATTGAAAATAACAAGAAGAAATGTAAAAAATAGCATCAAGAAAAATCCTAAATTAATTTTCCCTTGAATTATACTATAATTTTATTCTCGTAGCAGCTTGTAGTAGTTAACTAAGTTAAGCTGGCTTAGTTGGCCTAGTAAATTCAAGTTGGAAGTCTATCTAGAGTCATGTAGAGTGATCCCTAAATTTTAGGGGCCTACGTTGAGTTCTTATTGCGTTGTAACTATTTAATCCAGTTTAACTGAGTTAAATTCAGTTAAAATAGTTCTAACTGTTGGAGGAACTAGTGAGTGGTCAAGTGAATTAAATTGGATTTAGTTCACATGCAGTGGTCAATTAGATAAGTGATAATTCACTCATAAATAACTCATGCACCTCAGTTCAGAGGAAGACCCAGTTGAGGTTAGAGTTCAAGGGCAATGTACTATCAGTTGTATAATTTTCCGAGTTGTACAGATGGTGCATACAATCAGTAGAAGACCTATGATGGATTGTGTAGTTGTGGTGAAGGGTTTTCGCAATTAAATATGGGCTAATTCCCTTAGGGATTGCGTAAGGAAGTAGGGGCTTAACAGGCAACAAATTTGGCTAAGTATTGGCTTGAGCTGGTTTGTGAAGCAGTGAGATAGTTTGTACTTGTTCAGAGATTGTTCGGGTTGAACAAAAATTGTATTTTCTTCTCGGATATTCTGGTTAATGCAATATAGATAGTCAGGGTTTTGAGTAGTTACTTTCCCTAGAAAAATATTATGTTATGAACAATTGAAATTCTTCCTTTTCTGCTTCGTGGTTTAATCGATCAATTTTTGTTTCTGCTGATAAGTAGAGTAGATTTATGTCTTTTGTTTTAGCATATCACCTAAGTAGTTTGAATCTACAATAAAAAATCTACATATAGTCAGAGAACAATAGAAAGGTGGTGGGAAAAGGTCTTCTAGGAGCTGGTTGAAATACGACAATAACCTACCCACATTTCGACTGGAAGCTCCACTACTGGTGGTCTGATCATCACCGGGCAGACGATGTACCATTGATTCTTCAATTTGTTGTCTGAGAGCATCAAGCTCATCATCTTGTTGAGCTAATTTCCTTTTCAGTGTTTGAATTTCTTCAAAGTTGGGTAATAGACGTTGTCAACTACTAGTGCAATTTCCAGTTGATTTCCATTATATCTAATTAGAGAGACTCAATTTGTTGTAGGCAATTGTTGTAGGTTGAAGCACCAACAGTTTGAGGAACTTTCTTCCTTGTAATCCACGTGTTCAGGTCATTGGTTAGAGCCATATTTGTTCCATCTTGCATGGCACGAAGGAGGTTCTAGAGAGTTAAAACAAATTCCTCCCAGAGAAAGCAAGTATGAGTGGCTCCCAAGTCCAAGAGGTCACAAAGCCGACTGAATTCACAGGAAAAAGATGGAAGAAGACAAAGAGGTCGAGGCACCGAGTCGGTTCCAAGGGTGGAGGAGACTCCACAAATTACAACAATGGAAATGGAAACCCAAACCAGAGAAATTCATGACAACTTGGAAGTATAGTCCAAAATTGAGGAGTGTCAACCCAATAGGAAGACCTGAAGAGATAAATTATAGCTAGCAAAGCTTAATTGATGATGGCATATCAGAACAAACCTGACATCCATTCGAGTGCCTTGAGAATAATCTTTGTAGGAGCGTGTTTGAACATTGATGAAGTCATTGCCCAAAATATGGATTGTCGCCACAAAGGATCCAAATGATGACAACCAAAGATAGGCACAACTGCTAAGAGCACCACCAACAACAACAGAGATCAAGATGGTTGGGAATTAACAAGAGCATAGCAGGAGAATGAACAAAGGCAAGGAATTTAATGCAGATGGAGTTAATTCCACAGGTGAGATTACTCCAATCTCCGTAAATTATCATCATTGCAATGGTCATTGAAACCATTGATACCCAAAATGCGAGGTCAATGTTGAGATCACAATGTCGTCTCTTCGTTGTAGTATGAGTGTGATGGGATGGAGTTTAATTGAAATGTACGGGGCACACAAGTTATGGGACCTCCGGTACCATGGCACATGCTCCTCCAAATGTTTACCCAAGTGCTTAATATTTGGGGTAGGACAGAGAGATAATTTTTTTCCCTTTAGTCATAATCATGGAACATAATTGAGGGGAGAGGGGGGTCATGGGATATATTTCCAACCATGGCTACCATTGAATCTAGTTTGCCTAGCTCTAAGGAGACATGCTAGATTAGCTTGCTTTCCTGCTTTAGAGTTTTGGTGCCTAAGAATGTGGAAGAGGGATTTGGAAGAGAAAGTTTCAAGAACTTTAGATATTCTTTGGAGCAGGACTTTAAGGTGATTTTGTTTTGGTCAAGTACCTTTATTCAAGTGTTGGATAGTTAGGAAAGATTCCCCCAAGATTTTTAATTGTTGGATCTTTTACCAATATAAGACCTAGAAGGAGGCCATACATATCATATTGATTATTAAGTTGTTGTCCCAACCCCTACGAGTACCTGATAACTAATTTTCCTCCGGGGTTGTGAAGAAC
>APFE031257413.1:23223-49707 GCA_000404065.3 Pinus taeda
TGGTCAAGATGGATGACAGATATTTTGCAAATGAATGGTTTATTTGAACTGACCTCTTGAACACATAACGACACTGCAGATGGTTTGGTGACAATTGACCCAAAGATAATACCCATAAACTGTCTGAAGGCTTTCAATATGGTTTGATTAATTGTTAGGTAAAGGATTTCCCAACCCAGGTGAACAAAAAGTGACGTGTTCAAGAGTGGTTAACTGCTTTTCTAAACACAAAGTATAACAAACAAGTTCATTTTTCTCTCTTTTCCCCCACCATTTCTGGCACCTCTTTATTTTTTGACAAGCTTGAGGAGGATAACATTTTCTTGATTATAAGCTCATCCTTCGGATGAGTCCAACTTAGTTTAAAATTCAAACCCTAAGAAGGAGTGGTCCATTCCAGTTTAAAATTGAACAGGTCCTTTACTATTGAATTTTAACGAGTCTAATATAGGAAAAACTCGGTGTTTTTCAATTTTAGGGAGTCAAAAGAAAAACTTAAGAAAACTCCATGGTTGTCCTTTTTCATAAATTTGTGTCCCCCAAGCCCGAAAAAGTATAAAATTATACTTGAGAGAACTTCTTGACCATTACGATAAAGGAGTACTTTTCATAATTAGTGGCTTCGATCTGAAAATGTAAAAAAGTGATCAAAGACACGTCATTTTATTACTAATATCAAACTTGAAATGACAAAAGTCCGACAATATTTTCATGTTTATATGGTCAAAAAAGAGTTGTAAGTGGACCGTCCTTTTAATTCTATTTTAACGAGTTTAAAAAGAAAAACTCAGCAATCTTTTCATATTTTATGAGTCAGAAAAGAGCTTAAAGAGGATTCCTATGTTTTGTTTTTTCGTAAATTTTGGAAGAGTCCGAAAAAGTGAAAAAGTATTCTCTTTGTTGAAAATGATCAATTCCCCCTGAAAATCCAATATTCTGCAGAAAAAGTCAAAACATTACTCATACCTATTTAAAATAAATAAAAATGCATCAAAAGTTACATTTTTAAAGTGAAAAATAAACAAATTAAAAATTCATTTATTAAAAAAAGCTTATAAAAAGGGCTTTTGTAAATTCATTTTTCCCATTTGACTTCAGAGTGAAAAGTAAGAGTTTTTGGTAAGAAAATTCCTGTGAAGATTGTGAAAAATCCGACCGTTGGAATCGAAAACCATTAGCTCCAGGTAACCCACATCATCCCTATCTTGCATTTCAACCGTTTAATTTTCATTTTAGGGCTTTAAAATTGATTTTTTAAGGAAAATTTTGATTAAAAAGTCACTCGCGTGGGGTCCGCAGGTATACCATGTGGCCCCTGCAGACCCCAACTTTTTCATACAAAGGAAAAATTTAGGGTTCCGCATCTGCTCCTAAGAGGAGTGCAGACCTATGCATTGTCCCTAACTAGTGGGTGCGGACCCCGTGAAATTCGTTTTAAAACATCAATTTTTTCCATTTCCACCCAAAAATTTTGAAACTAAAATGTTTTAATCCACCTTTTTTGCAATGTAGGATATACAAAACACTCATTTGGAGAGAACTGGAACACGAAGATGTGGATCTAACTGCATCCACCTACAATACAAGCATTAAAAGCATGTGGACTATTTAAATTCTGGGCCATACTTGGCATGAAGGCTCAAGTAGACTTTTTGCAATGGTTGGTAAACAGGTGGAGCACACAGGACTAGTGTTTCATAATTGGTGGCCACCGGCTCGAAACCGAGCAAGAGGACATTTATTTCTTGACCGGTTTTCCCAAGAGAGGTGAAGGATTATCTCTATTCGGGACTAGGCCAAGTGGTCAGTTTGTCACTAGTCTCCAACTAAAGTTTTGTAATGACCAAACTGAGGACAAATGGATAGATATTAAGACTATCTCCCATCCTGAACTTAAAGTGATCGTATTTACTGTCACCAGACTATGTAGGAGCACAGCATTGCATGTAGCTACGGAATCCCAAATGCAAATGGAAGTAGACTGTTACCGAGGCACCATCTTCAACTAGTGTGAAGCTGTGTTGGCGAATGTAAAAGGCCAACTAACTAGAGCAAAGAACGGGCAACTAAAAAACTTTGGATATGGTTTCTTGGTTGTGAGCTTTGGCCTAGAGAGGGTCCCTATGTTAGTCCCACAATAGCTTTCCATTGAGGCTGGACTTCTCCAAGAGCCTAGGATTATGCGTTGGGTTGAAATGATGGCCCGTCATCCTGAGGAGGGTACAGAGGTTGTCCGATTTCCACCTAAATATTTTCGTTGGTTGGGGAACCAACTTTTTGTGATTTAGGACTTTCCATATGCTGGGATGGATTATCTTGGTGATTCAGACATGGCTCTTCCACCAGGAGAGCAATGGGATGATTCAGGTAAAATCATTTTCAACATTTGCTAAAAAAATTTAACTAATTTTTTATTTTTATTTTTTTAAATCGTACAAAACTGACTGTAAAAAGTTTTAAATGCAGATGTGGATACAAAGCAACCAACCGCTCTCCATCCCTATGAGAGAAGTCACCCTGTTGCCATGGCATCGGCCCCACAGGACCAATCAGCAGAGACCCTGACTAAATTGGAGCATCATCTAGAGCGTTTGGTAGTAGATAT
Source organism: Pinus taeda (assembly GCA_000404065.3). Lineage (NCBI taxonomy): Eukaryota > Viridiplantae > Streptophyta > Pinopsida > Pinales > Pinaceae > Pinus > Pinus taeda. The sequence goes on from APFE031257413.1 coordinate 25,829, forward strand.
CCTAGAGACTAGTGTAGATGATATTCCTCTTAGGTTACAGCGCTATGTGATTGGGGTCCCAGGACCTTTTAGGAGTTTCCTTTGTAGGGTGGCCCGAGCAATGGTTTCTTATCGTGATCATCATCAGGGATAAGATGATTGCCTTTGTAGACTCATACGACATTTTATATCTTTTTGTACTATCATTTTTGCCGATCATAAGGTGTTTTTCAACCTATGATCGAAGACGATCTATATTTGACACACTTCTATACTATGATATATCACTATTACTAGCTATCTTGTATAACATGTTTATGAAATGTTTTTAAATTTACTGTCTTGATTATTGCAAATGTCTACTTAACATTCGAGAAGCAACTGCATCTTCTAATGTGTTTAAATATCTTGGAATATGCTAATATTCAATGTAGTCAAATTCACGTTCCAAGAGACGAACTCTAAAAAATAATCTTAATAACACTAGATTTATAATGGCATAAACCCTCTTAAGTTGTAATACAATGAGTTCAGGATCCAACCTAATACTCCAACTCGAATCCAAAATGAGATGGATTCAGATAATAACTCAATCACTGCACTATACTCTGCAATGTTATTTGTTGTTTGACTGAGGCTTACCCCATGCATAGATACTAACTCGCCAGAGGGTGAATAGATAACCCAAGATGCAGAAGAAATATTCTCTGTACTATGACAAGCACCATCACCAAAACCAATGTATGTTTGAAGAGATGTCTACATCTACAATATCAAGAGTAAAATCAAGATAAGCAGGAATAATGATAAAAACACTCTCCAAACTAGGCACACTTTCTAATCTACAACACACCAACTAGAAAGAAACTATTCTAAAAAAACTCTCCACACCACACTTTAAGCATAATATCTTTTCAGATAAAGCCCATTTCTGGGCCTACCTAAAGAGAACCATCAAAATCTGCTAATTCATAAGCCCCTTTTGCCAGCTTTTGCTTAACAACAAAATGACCATGCCACATGGGTATAAATTTTCCAGCCACTAGCTTATCGTTTTCTTGATCGTATAATAAAACTAGGTCTCCTTCTGAAAAATTACGAGGTGTAACATTTCGGTCATACTGAGATTTTATCCGTTTTGCATGAGTCTCAATTGCTAATGCATCATCACATCAATTCTCATCTCGCTGAGCTAAGTACAACAAACGTTTCTTCTCTTCAGAAGTGGCTAGGAGTAATTCTATGGCTATTTGCAATGACAGAATTTCACATTCAATGAGTAGCACTGCTTCCAACCCATAAACTAGTTGAAAATGAGTGAAATCGGTTGATGTTTTGACTGAGGTTTGGTATGCCCAAAGCGCTGAAAATAACATGTTATGCCAATTCAACTGATGAATACCAATGATTCGTTGGATCATAGTGACTAGAACTTTATTGATTGCTTCAATCAGACCATTAGCATGTGGGTAATATGGAGTAGAACTATCGTGCGCAAGCCAAGTTGATCTGTTAGTTTAGTCATCATGAAGTTTTGAAAATGACTTCCATGATCAGTAATAATCACTTGAGCAACACCGAATATAGAAATTATATGATTGAAAACAAAAATTGCAGCAGTTTTGTTGTCTTCCAAAAATGTAGGCATCGCCTCGCCCCACTTGGTAAAATAATCTACCGCAAGGATGACATACGCATTCCCCCTGGCCGAGTGAGGGTTACATGTAATAAAGTCGATACCCCACTTTCTAAAAGGACCAACAACAATTATAGGGTGGAGAGGAGCAGGTGGAGCACGCATCTTTTGATAAAAAAATTTGGCAATTGTGGCATTTCCGGACTGCATTGATACAATCTTTAAATAAGGATGGCCAGAAATAACTAGCGCACAATATCTTTTGGGCTGTAGCACCCAGACATATGACTGCCACACGCTCTAGAGTGATAGTCATCAGAACCTTTTCAGCTTCTTCATGAGTTAGAAAACATCAGAAAGCAGAATCCGCTCCACGACGATAGAGTGTATCTCCAATAATATTGTACTGTTGGGATTGGAAACGTATTTTCCTTCATTGAGATCATGAAATTTCAGGCCGAAAAGATTGGGTTTGGAGATAGACAATTATATCTCCATACCATGGATCAAGAGTACTGATAAGAAACAAGGATTCATCCGCAATGGGTTCTTCCGCCACAGTTTTAGTATCAGTACGTGGGAAAACACACACCAGTTCCACAAAAACCAAAGATTTCTTTGCCTTGGATTTTTCAAATTTCAAGTCAAATTCCTGTAGGATAACTATCCATTTGGAATACTTGCCCCCCAAGAATTGTTTAGCCAAAATATACGTCATAGGGTTACAGTTAGAAATTACCGTGGTTTTGCGTAATAAGATGTAGTGACAAAATCTTTAGACAACTTGAACAGCTGCCAAGGCCAATTTCTCCACATGCAAATTTTTAAGCTCAGTCGAATTCAGAGTTCGACTAAGATAGTAAATCACATGTTCATTGTTGAATTCATCTTCCTGAACTAAAACCATCCCAATGGTGGAATGAGAAGCGACGAGGTACAAAAAGTAGTCCTGGTTGTCGTTGGGAGGATGCAATAACGGTTCGTCAACCCATGTTTAAGTGCATCAAAAGATTTGTTAGCTATCTCATCCCAAAAGAATGGATTATTCTGTTTCAACAACCTGGTAAAACCTTTCATTTTCTTGGCGTAGTTAGGAATGAAACGCTGTAAAAAGTTTGCTTTCCCTTGCAAACTTTGGAGTTGGTGAAGAGTCGAAGGCGTAGGTAATTTGAAAATAGCTTCAACCTTTGAGGGATCGACACAAATGTTGGCTTTTGAGACAACAAATCCCAGTAAATGACCCGTTTCTATACAGAAAACACATTTGTGTGGATTCAACCTAGTTTGATAATGCCTACATCTCATAAATATGGCTCGTAAATGAGTGAGATGATCGGCTCTACATAATGAATGAGCAGGTAAATCAACAAGATAAGGCTACACAATGTGCTTGATGTCATGAAATGCGTAAGACATAGCCATTTGAAAAGTTGCTCTGGCGTTCTTCAATCCAAAAGGTAACTTGCAATAAGCAAATGTCCCCCATGGACAAATGAAATCCATTTCAGGTTGATTAGCAGGGAGTATGTTAATTTGATTGTAACTAGAAAAACCATCCATAAAGGAGAAAATTTCACTGCTAGCACAATCATCTATAATTTGATCGATATAGGGGTTGGATAATTGTCTTTAGGACAAGCTCGATTAATATCCCTATAATCAATACATATTCTTATCATTCCTTAATTTTTGTTAACAAGAACAATATTCGATACCCAATCTGTTAAAGGAATTGGATAAATGAAACCTGCTTGAAGTAATTTCTCAACTTCAGCTTTAATAGCAGTAGCTTTTCTTGGATGTATCTTACGCAAACGTTGCCAAAAAAGTTTAGCATCCGGGTAAGTTTTAATTTCATGGACAACAATTGATGGATCGATTCCTGGCATTTCTTCATATGACCAGGCAAACACGTCACAGAATTCTTGAAATAGGGCTTTATAAGTTTGGATTTCCTCATCTGTACATGAATCACCTATATGAATGTTTTCAATAATTCCAGGTTTCACTGAAATGTCAATAGGAATCGTTCGAGAAATATTTCCCAAATTCAACTCAGAATCAGGATGTTGCAATGGATCCTGTGGTTCTTTGACATAATCAACGATAAAAATTGATGAGAAATCATTTTCAAAATGATCAAGCTCAGGTAAAAATGAAGATCGATGATGGAGATCTTCCCATGGTAAATCATCAACATACAAAAGTTCACAAATTTGCTCATCAGTATGAACAAAATCAGAAAAAGTTGTTGAACCTAAGGTTCAGATTGAAAGTGACTCCTCATGGACCACATTCATTGGATCGATTTCGGTTGAAAAAGAGTCAGAAAACGACTGTACAGCGTGATATGCAACTTCAAAGGGACTCAAGGGCATTGCATCACCAAATGAGTCCACCTCAGAATCGGAAGGTACGATCCAAGGATCATCAAAAGCAATAGTGTTCGATGAAATCATATGAATGGTTGGAAAATAAGGCGATACGTTAGGAGGAGGAAATGAAAAAGTTCCTAATAAGCCAAAATCTTTAATCAATCCCACTCCAACATCCTTATAAGGGATAACTGTTTTCCCGACATGTTGGATACTATTAGAAGAGGTTGGCTCGGATGAAAAATAATTTAACTAGTCTATTGTAACAGTATTTCCATTATGAGGAAACTTAATAAGCTGAAAGACCGATGAAACATTAGCAGTCATAGTGTAAGATGAACTGTGACCCAACAGAAGGTTGTAATCTAGAAGGGCGTCAACCACTTCCACGTCTAGATTTACAGTTTTACCTTCTACCCCTATAGGTAAATTCTGCAAAATGCCAAAAGGATGAAACCCTCAGCGATCAAAAGCCTTTAGAATCATTGGGTATTGATTGAGTGTAGGAGAACCAAGTGATCTCCAACACTGAATCGACATAATACACGTAGAATCTCCCTTATCAACCATAGTCCGAAAGCAAGGTCTGTTTTTTACTAAAACTAGGATCTGGAAAGCCATTTGATGAGGTAGGTGAGGTGTAGTATTTTCTAAATTGAAGATTATAAGGTTGGAATCCTAAATATCAATGCTCCTATAGCAGACAATAGAAATTTACGCTGTGCTGGACATGATTACAGCACCTCCAAAGCTGACATTACTGAAGGGGAAATAGTTAAATCTTCAACAATGTTATAGTTCTCAGTAGCTCTCGCATGTGGATTGAAAGCTGACTTCCAAAGTATACCTTTAGCAGGCGGTTTGATTACTAAGTTTGGGTTAGGTTTCTCGATCTGTAGCAGATCAGAACCAGAAGGAGTTGAATTTGATGGGTTTGAATTAGAAGATTATGCTTCCTTACCACCAACAGGATTCTTACTACCATACTCTTGTGATCGCATCACAATCCTGACATGGGACATCATCATAATGGTTCTTCTGAGGCATTTGAGAAAGAACCTATCATCTTACTATCTTGAATAGGAAAAGGATCTTTCAAGACAACAGGCATTTAAGAACCTTTGATGATTTTCGAAACCTCAGCTCGATGTGGACAATCTCTTGTAAAGTGCTCCTTGTCACAAATGAGACAAGGATAGCGAGGTTTACGTTTCTCATCAGTAGGTTCATTTTTATCTAGTTTCTCTTTTGAGTTTTGTTTATTTTTCTTCTTCCCCTTCTTTTTACCGCTGGATTTTGATTTGGACGTAGATGATTCTACGACACGAATATCGGTAGGAATTTCAGTAGAAGATTCTCCTGTCGGGGAATCTGGTAAAGTTATAATAGGAAAAGAATTATTTTCAAATTTCTTCTTACTTTTGGTACTAACTGAACCAATCATACCATCAGCGACATGAGACCTTGAAGGAGCTGTAGTTATTTGATTTTGTTTCGAAAGGTCAAGGATTCTTTCATGTAAAGTACCCAACTGCATATAAATGAGGTCAAGGTACTGAGCCTGAGAAATTACTTGTTCTTCAGTAACAACTCCTGCCTTAGCTACATCCTCAGTTATTTTGGGTAATAATGATTTAACACACCATTCTGCCAAAATTTCATCCGGGATAAAAACTTTCACTAAACGTCGTCGACGTCGCCATTCATGAATAGGATCTGAAATATATGTGGACGTTGACTATTTTAATGAAGTTAATAATTCTGTGCCATTTTCATATCTGAAAGGCAATTGAAAATGAGTTAAGAATGAAGCGGCTAACTAACTAAAATTGTAAAAAGAGCTTCGTGGTAACTCAATGTACCACTTGGCAGGGAGACCAATTAGAGTGTGTTGAAAAAGACGTAAGTGAATTGAATCATATATAATGCAATTGGATGCACAACAGAGGTGATAAGTCATCACATGATTTGACGAATCTTCTCCTGGCTTACCCTCAAACTTCAGGATATCAGTGGCCAACTTATTAGGCATTGGCGGCCAATACAGAACATAGTAAATTTGATCATTCGTAAGGCGTGACAAATCAGGTAAATCCAAAGTTGCAATAAATGGTAACTAATGGTTAGGGTCTCGAAAACCTTGGGTCAAAAGACCAACTCTAGGAGGAGGATATCCAGGATAACCTAGAATTAGATTTGCATTAGGAATATTATATCCTCCGGAAAACCAGGATTAACTGGACCAAACTGGGGTTGTTAAGGTTGCTGATAAGTATATCCAGGGTACAGTTAATACTGATAAACTGGATTTTGCACAGTAGGACCGTATTGATATTGTCCCTGGTACGATTAATAACTGAATTGTGGCTGACTTGTGACAACCGTATTTGGACTAGGTTGTCCTACAGGCATCTAAACCGTAGGTCCGAACTATGGTAAAGAGGTCTGAGGAGTTGATACGGGAACAGTAGAAACTGGCATTGTCGATACTCCAGAAGTAGGTGGGGTAGATTGAACAGTATTTGCGGTAGTTGCAGCAGTCATTTGAGGTGGAGTTTGAGGCGAACTAGGCCCAAACCGATGAACTACACCAGGTGCAGAAGTATAAATAGTAGGTTGGACAGGTTGCTGGGTTGGACCAGAAACCAAAGGTTGTCCAGGTTAACTTGATAACTGCACATTAGGTTGCAAAATCTGTTGAGTTTGAGATGGATCCCACACCATGTTCATTCCGGGGTAAGTACCCATAAAAGGTTGAGCATATTGAGGACCATAACCAGGTTGAGTGTAGGGCTGATAATTGAAAGGTACATTTCTAGTTCCTTGACCAAATGATTGACCAGAAGGTGGTTGGAAACCTTGAGTTGGGTATTGACCTTTAGGTTGATAACCTTGAGGTACGTACTAGAATTGGGGTTGACCTTGAGGTATATATTGATACTGGGGTTGACCCTGAGGTATATACTAAGTCTGGGGTTGACCTTGAGGTATGTATTGTCCCGAAGGTATGTATTGTCCTTGAGGTTGCCCCCCAGGCAGTATTTGACTACCTTGAGGTTGCCCTCCAGGCAGTAATTGAGCACCTTGCATTTGCCCCCCGGGCAGTAACTGACCACCTTGAAGTCTCCCTCCAGGCGGTAACTAACTACCTTGAGGTTGCGGATTTGGAATAACACTAGACATCATAAGAATTTCTTCTACGCTCAATGGCAGAGTTCTATTATTACCAGTTGATATCCCAAGTTCAATGGGTTGAGGAGATGCTCTTGAAAAATTACCCAAAAGTGACAGATACCCTGAAGGAACAGAAGGACTGCCATATAAAAATGTTTCCGGTGTTTGGGAAAACATGGATGATTGTTTTGATATGTTCGAAGGAGGATAATAACCTCTGGGCGTAGGATGAAAAGGAATACGAGGTGGTGAAGAAGCAAGACCTGGATTTTCTAAAAAGTTCGTCAATGATATGTACTAGGCCTCACTTCTAAAAGGACTGTAGAATATTGATTCATGCTCCCTAGCTTCTAAAGTTGGTTGATTTTCAGGGAGAGTTGTATCTTCATCCAGACTCACAAGTTCTTCAATAGAAATGAGTCCAGAAGGAAGATTTTGGGTAATGACACTTCCTACCCTGGGTGAACCAGGACCACCAGAAGTTGGAGAAGAAAATCCTGAGGATAGAGTAGTAGCAGGTTCAGTTTCAGGTTCATAAATTTCAGGTTCCTCAATTAATTCACTAGTCAAAGAAATACTACCAGTAACTTCGAAAAATGAAATTGGTTCAGAAATATACTTTGTTGCTTGAACTGGATAATCAGGGTGAATAATTAAAGATGATTCTCCAGCTTCCATTGACCCAACTCTACTGTCACTAGGTGTTACAAGATCTCGTAGCCTTTCAAGTTGACTTGGTGTATATTCGGGAGGTTGCCCCTGAAGTCTACGGGATTGTCTTGATAATTCAGCCATGATTAAATATTTAATTACTTCACACGCAAACAAAGAGAATCTCAATAAAACCACCTAAAGTCTCTAAAGAACCAAACAATTGAATCACATGCCTAAAAAACATAAGAGTTCAAACCACACACAAACAGTAACTTTCTGTACCAAAAACACTAGTTGGTGATGAAATCCAACATCGCAGAATTCAATACAAAAATGGCAGTTGGAACAGTTACCCCGACAACCTACTTAATGAAACAGATTGGCACAAGTTTCTTCACAAAACCGTCTTGAGTGAAGAGAATCCCCCAGAGAGTCCAAGTGAGTCTAGTCAACGTCTGCTCCAGGTACAGTGAGACCCGTCTTTCACCATCACCTTAAGAAAGAATCTTAAGATTATGGTCACTAAGGTTACCAATAGTAACAAATACAACTGGGGGAACAGTCTACGATTCGTTCTACGCGCAAGGGCAGAGTAACAAAGCTCGATCCCCTTGAAGGCCCCTTGACATGATCAATATGAGGTTTACCAACAAGTGACCCTAGGCTCCTTGACAATGGTTAATCCAAGGTTTACCATTTTTAATACGTGCAAATCTTCTATCTTTCCCAGTGAGACAGACTTGATTGTCTCAAAGGTTCTGACATGATCTCGTGATTGACTCCTTTAAGAAGAGCTTCCCATATTATATCAATTACAATTGGATTTATTTCCTATCACAAGATATAGCTACTTGTTTGTTTTAACTATCTTGGAGAGTTAATTACTCCCTACTCCAAGACACTAGCCTAAGATATATTGGTGATAAGAGCCCTAGAAATAAAAAGATTGCTAGATCAATTTTAATTAAGCGTTATTTTTATTGGTTGTTTCTTAAGTCAATAGGTATGGAGATGAAACTTTGACAGTGTGAAGACTTGACTCCCAAAACACTAAAAAAATGCACCTAAAATGATAAACAATTCGTTTTTCCTTTCAATGAATCTCTAGCTAATAGAAAGAGTTGAGGATGCAATTCCTTGAAAACAAATATTTCCTTCAACATATAAATGAAAAGAAACACTTTTTCTCTTTTTCAATAAAGTCAAAACGAAACTACTAATTATGCTCAGAAAAACAAATCCCTTTTCTTTTCAACACTCAAAACTACAGAAAACAATTATTTCAAAAGAGATTCTACGATTTCTAGAAAACACTCAAAACTATGAAAAATAATCTTGAGATCTAAGAAACTTCTAAAAACCTAATTGAAATAAAAGCTTGAAAGTTTTTGAGGACATTTTACTTAGCTATTCAGTAAACTAAGGATTAATTTGTTCAGAATAACAAATCAATCAAAAAAACACCCAACTATGTTTTCTTTTAAAAATGAAATTCACAACTTATGACCAATTTCGTTCAAAGATTTGCAAAGAGAAACGAAATCTATTTCTCACCAAGGGAAAATTTCACAAAGCAACCAAACTCATCAAGAAGACAAAAGATACCAAGGTGATCTAAGGTTTCTTAGGCTTCTAATCTTTGGGTTACTACAGAGACCGAGTGGAAACCAATCCAGGTATGCAAAACTTCTAGAAATTCATTTAAAACAACAACACCAATGGAACTCACTCACAAGAGACTTTTGACAGGACACATGCAGATCTAGGCAGAGACTAAAAGTAATAAACTAATCCTAAACTTAACTGGATGAAAATATTTTAGGTTTTAAAAAAAAATTGACAGGGTCTGCAGGCTTCCAACATAACTAGATGCGGTACCGCTCTATGCAGTAAAGTAACAGTGCGGAGATGTCCACATTGTATTAGAAACAGAACGTGCGGTCCTCTTAAAGATTTCGAAAAAACAAAAAACAATCCACAACCTAAAAACTACCCAATCCTCCACACATCAAGAAAAAACCAGAAACAAAATCAAGTTTCTCAAGTCAAAGACAAAGGAAAATTAAAAAACCAAATTCAATTCCCCAACGGAGTCGCCAATTTGTTGGCCAGTTAAATCGATCTTGCAGATAAGGCTGATCTCCCTAGTATCAACATATATCTAGCAACAAGTAAGACAAGTAAATCTACCTTTCTCTAAACATATTGCGATTCATTAATAAAAACTAAAGAGGTGTTTTAGACCCTACCTTAAGTCCAACACTAGTTTGTGGTAGCCATGCTCCAACAACTCTGAAAGAGTTTCCTTTTAAGAACTTGCAATAAAAAACAAGCACACATCAAATAACATCTTCACAGCTAATATAATAAATCATGTTCATCATGGTGATCAAGGAATCCATGAAATAAACCATAAAACATAGCTTATTAAGAAAAATAAACTTGATTGTATTAACTTTGAAATAGAAGAACTTTACAACCTTTGGTGCCTTGATGTTGTACAAGCTCTTCCCAGGGTCCAAATAGGAATCTCCTCTACTTTGACAAGCTTCACTCTCTTCCAAATGAGATCAAAAGGTATGTAATCTCTCATCTCAAAAGCTCAATTAGGAAGACTAATTTCCAACAGCATTTACCCTAAAAAATATTTAGCTTTCAACCTCTCCAGTAATGAGCCCAATGCTTCCTTTTATAGTGCAAAGGAAGGAGGTTACAGGTCCACCATTGAAGGGATAGAGTCCTCCTTCAAAGGGATAAGCTCCTCAAATAAACGGGTTAGCTCCTTAAGGTATGGGATGCATGAACCTTTAAGGAGCGAACTTACCACCTCAAGATTCCCTCTAGAAGATTCCAGAAATGACTCAAAGTGAGTTTTTAAGAATGTACTTGCGCCTTTTTAACTTTTATAGGGGTCCGCACCCATAACACAGAGATAGAGTGGTCAGGTGCATAGGGGACATGACCAATAGGTGCAAGACCACAGGTAATGCTAAGAGAAAGTGCGGAACCAGAGTTTTAGATATTTTTAAGGTCTTTCTCTTATTTTCAAGGCTTGATATGAAGAACTGAGGTTTAAGACTTGCAAAGGAGGAAGGTATGAGTGATGATAGACTCACACTAATTGCAGAATGTCAAGGTGACAATTTTTGTGCAACATCTATCTTATATTGATGCTTATACTCGCTATGACTCAACTATTAATAGATTTTCCAATACAATATCATGGTCCACAGACCATGGGTGAGTCTAAAAAACCAACATATCACTTACCCAAACCGGGGGCTAAAGCCCCTTCAACCTAATTATCTGCGTGCTCTGCTTCCACATTTCACTTAGACTTATATTCTTTACAAAATCTTCTAAAAAATTGGTTAAACTAACCCAAAATTGACCTTGGGGACCCTATCCCAATAGTCCCCAACAAGAATATCTTGACTCACCCTTGAGTCACTTGAATGGTGCCTCAATATTTCTGCAAAGGCCATTGAACTTGACCTACAATGCTACTACATCAACAGAATTTTGTACCACAGCCTACTGCACATCCTCTACCAACTTTTCTATTGTCCGGCCTTCTATTGCTAGGCGCACTGTTCTTTGTGTCTGTTGTAGTGTATTTTACCATTCCTGAAGTGATAGAGTAAGCTGACAGGCTTCCTCTATCCATGGTTTTAGTCTGGCCTTGAGAAGTGCATCTTTCCTCTATAGCTCTTCAATCTGTGATTGTAGCTGTTTTCCTTCCTACAATCACACGAGGCGTTGGACTAGCGCCAAAGTGAGCATAGTCGCTCTAACTTCGTCAAACTTGTGTTGTGTCTCCCAAATGTCTGTGTTAAGCTTTTGCAGGTTTGGGCCCTCCTGCAGATTTGTCCATAACTCCATAGTCTGATCAAATATCATCGCACAGTCTGTGACAGCTGTATCCAATGTGACCATGTTTTACCTGATAGTTTCTTTGCATTTCTCCTAGACCTCTCGTGGAGTGGTTATTTGTAACTTCAACTAAATCTTTGATATATTCATATGAAAGTAAAATGTGACTTTACCGATCTTTTCGTTGGACGCGTGGACCACAGCAGCTGATTTCCAGATTTTTGTTGTTATGGTGGCATCCTCTAGAATGTTTAACTCTGGAAGTGAATGGCACACCTATGTGATAGTTGTCTCCAGGCTTTGACTTCATGCTGACAGATCTTCCATTTATTTTAGAGCCTGAGCTTTCTTTGCAAACATTTTCTTGTTTTTTACTTTAACTTCACTTATTACTGCAAGCATGTGTTTCTCTCTAATACGAAGCTCATCCCAGAGCCCCTGATGCAGTGCATGGGGAGTCTGAAAAGAGTTGTAAGTGGACCATCCTTTTAATACCGTTTTAACGAGTTTAAAAAGAAAAACTCAGCAATATTTTCATATTTTATGAGTCAGAAAAGAGCTTAAAGAGGACTCCTATGTTTCGCTTTTTCGTAAATTTGGAAGAGTCCGAAAAAGTGAAAAAGTATGCTCTTTGTTGAAAATGATCAATCTTCCTGAAAATCCAATATTCTGCACCAAAACTCAAAACATTACTCATACCTGTTTAAAATAAATAAAAATGCATCAAAAGTTACCTTTTTAAAGTGAAAAATAAACAAATTAAAAATTCATTTATTCAGAAAAGCTTATAAAAAGGGCTTTTGCAAATTCATTTTTATAGTTTGACTTAAGAGTGAAAAGTAAGAGTTTTTTGGTAAGAAATTTCCTGTGAAGATTGTGGAAAATCTGACCGTTGGAATCGAAAACTGTTAGCTCCAGGTAATCTACATCATCCCTATCTTGCATTTCAACCATTTAATTTTCATTTTAGGGCTTTAAAATTGATTTTTAAAGGAAAATTTTGATTAAAAAATCGCTCGCATAGGGTTCGCAAGTGCAGCATGTGGCCCCTACGAACCCTAACCTTTTTGTACAAAGGAAAAAGTCGAGGTCCAGCACCTGCTCCTAAGGACGAGTGTAGACCTACGCACTGTCCCTAACTAGCGGGTGTGGACCCCGCGAAATACGTATTAAAACATCAATTTTTTCCATTTCCGCCCAAAAATTTTGAAACTAAAATGTTCTAATCCGCCTTTTTTGCAATGTAGATATACAAAATGCTCATTTGGCAGGAACGGGAACATGAGGATGTGGATCTAGCCACATTAATTCATCCACCTACAATACGAGCATTAAAAGCATGCGGACTATTTAAATTCTAGGCCATACCCGGCATGAGGGCTTAGGTAGATTTTCTGTAATGGCTAGTAGACAGGTGGAGCACACATAACCAGTGCTTCATAATTGGTGGCCACTAGCTCAAAATTGAGTTAGAGGAAATTTATTTCCTGACTGGTTTGCCTAAGAGAGATGAACAATTATCTCTTTTCGGGTCTAGCCCAAATGGCCAGTCTGTCGCTAGTCTCTGACTAGAGTTTTGTAATGACAAAATCGAGGACAAACGGATAGATATTAAGACTATCTCCCATCTTGAACTTAAAGTGACCGCATTTACTATCACCAGACTATGTGGGAGTGCAGAATTGCATGTAGCTACCGGATCCCAAATGCAAATGGCAGTAGACTGTTACCGAGGCACCATTTTCAACTGGTGCGAGGTTATGTTGGTGAATGTAAAAGGCCAACTGACTAGAGCAAAGAATGGGCAACTAAAAAACTTTGGATATGTTTTCTTGGTTGTGAGCTTTGGCCTAAAGAGGGTCCCTATGTTGGTCCCATAACAGCTTTTTGTTGAGGCTAGACTTCCCCGAGAGCCTAGGATTATGCGCTGGGTTGCAGTGATGGCATGCCATCCTGAGGAGGGTACAGAGGTTGTCCAATTTCCACCTGAGTATTTTCATTCGTTGTGGAACCAAATTTTCGTGATTCAAGACTTTCCATACACTGGGATGGATTATCCTAGTGATCTAGACATGGCTCTTCCACCAGGAGAGCAATGGGATGATTTAGGTAAAATCATTTTCAACATTTTCTAAAATTTTAACTAATTTTTTTTTTCGTTTTTAAATCATCCAAAACTGATAGTAAAAAGTTTTAAATGCAGATGTGGGTCCACGACGACCAGCCACTCTCCAGCCCTATGATAGAAGACACCCCGCTACAGCAGCATCGGCCCCACAGGACCAATCAGCAGAGACCTTGACCGAATTGGAGCATCATCTAGAGTGTTTGACAGCAGATATTCCAGAGACTAGTATAGATGATATTCCACTTAGGTTACAACGCTATGTGATTGGGGTCCCAAGACCTTTTATGAGGTTCCTTTGTAGGGTGGCCCGAGCAGTGGTTTCTTATCGTGATCATCATCAGGGATAGGATGATCGCCTTTGTAGACTCATACGACATTTTAAATTTTTTTTGTACTATCATTTTTGTCGATCATGAGGTGTTTTTCAACCTATAATCGAAGATATGTATATTTGACACACTTCTATGCTATGATATATCACTATTATTGGCTATCTTGTATAACATGTTTATGGAATGTTTTTAAATTTACTGTCTTGATTATTGCAAATGTCTATTTAACATTCGAGAAGCAACTGCATCTGCTAATGTGTTTAAATATCTTGGAATATGCTAATATTATGTAGTCAAATTCACGGTCCAAGAGACGAACTCTCAAAAATAATCTTAAAAACACTGGATTTCTAATGGCATAAACCTTGTTAAGCTGTAATACAACGAGTTCATAATCTAACCTAACAATCATACTCCGAATCCCAAATGAGATGGATTCAGATAATAACTCAATCACTGCACTATACTCTACAACGTTATTTGTTGTTTGACCGAGGTTTACCCCATGCATAGATACTAACTCGTCAGAGGGTGAATAGATAACCCAATCTGCAGAAGAAATGTTTCGTGTACTATAACAAGCACCATCAGCAAAACCAATGTATGTTTAAAGAGACGTCGACATCTGCAATATTAAGAGTAAAATCAAGATAAGCAGGAATAATGATAAAAACACTCTCTAAATTAGGCACACTTTCTAATCTAAAACACACCAGCTAGAAAGAATCTATTCTAACAAAAGTCTCCACACCAAACTTTAAGCATAATATCTTTTTAGATAAAGCCCATTTCTGGGTCTACCTAGAGAGACACCATCAAAATCTACTAATTCATAGGCCCCTTTTGCCAGCTTTTGCTTAACAACAAAAGGACCATGCCACATGGGCATAGATTTTCCAACCCCTAGCTTATCGTTTGCTTGATCGTATAGTAAAACTAGGTCTCCTTCCAAAATATTACGAGGTGTAATATTTCGGTCATACTGAGCTTTTATCCGTTTTTAATGAGTCTCGATTGCTAATGTAGCATCACCTCGATTCTCATCTAGCTGAGCTAAGTACAACAAACATTTCTCCTCTTCAGAAGTGGCTGGGAGTAATTCTATGGCTATTTGCAATGACAGAATTTCACATTCAGTGGGTAACACTCCTTCCAACCTGTAAACTAGTTGAAAAGGAGTGAAACCAGTTGATGTTTTGACTGAGGTTCGGTATGCCCAAAGCGCCGAAAATAACATGTTATGCCAATTCGATCGATGAATACCAATGATTCGTTGGATCATAGTGACTAGAACTTTATTGATTGCTTCAACTAGACCATTAGCATGTGGGCAATATGGAGTAGAACTATTGTGACGCAGACCAAGTTGATCTGTTAGTTTAGTCAACATGATGTTTCGAAAATTACTTCCATGATCAGTAGTAATCACTTGAGGAACACTAAATCTAGAAATTCTATGATTGAAAATGAAAATTGTAGCAGTTTTGCCATCTGCTGAAAATGTAGGCATCGCTTCGGCCCACTTGGTAAAATAATCTACCGCAAGGATGATATATGCATTCCCCTCAGCCGAGTGAGGGTTACATGCTATAAAATCGATACCCCACTTTGTGGAATGACCGGCGGAAATTATAGGGTGGAGAGGAGCAAGTGGAGCACGCATCTTACGATAAAAAATTTGACAATTGTGGCATTTCCGGACTGCATTGATACAACCTTTAAATAAGGATGGCCTGAAATAATTAGTGCGCAATATCTTATGGGCTGTGGCATACCCAGACATATGACCGCCACATGCTCCAGAGTGACAGTCATTTAGAACCTTTTTAGCTTCTTCATGAGTTAAACAATGTCGGAAAACAGAATCTGCTCCATGACTATAGAGTGTATCTCTAATAATATTGTACTATTTGGATTGGAAACCTATTTTCCTTTCGCTGAGATCATGAGATTTCAGGCCGAAAAGGTTGGGTTTGGAGATAGAAAATTATATCTCCATACTATGGATCAAGAGTACTAATAAGAATCAATACATGGGAAATCACACATCAGTTCTGTAAAAACCAAAGATTTCTTTGCCTTGGATTTTTCAAATTCCAAGTCAAACTCCTACAAGATAACTATCCATTTGGAATACTTGCCCCCTAGAAATTGTTTGGTCAAAATATACGTCATAGGGTTATAGTCAGAAATTACTATGGTTTTGTGTAATAGGATGTAGTGACGAAATCTTTGGACAACTTGAACAGCGTCCAAGGCCAATTTCTCCACATGCGAATATTTAAGCTCAGTGGGATTCAGAGTTCAACTAAGATAGTAAATCACATGTTCATTTTTGAATTCATCTTCCTGAACTAAAACCATCCCAATAGTGGAATGAGAAGCGACGAGGTACAAAAGGTAGTCCTGGTTGTAGTTGGGAGGATGCAATAACGGTGCATGGGTCAACGCGTGTTTAAGTGCATCAAAAGATTTGTTAGCTATTTCATCCCAAAATAATGGAGTATTTCAACAACCTGGTAAAACCTTTCGTTATCTCGGCATAGTTAGGAATGAAAAGACATAAAAAGTTTGCTTTCCCTTGCAAACTTTGGAGTTGGCGAAGAGTCGAAGGCAGAGGTAATTTGACAATAGCTTCAAGCTTCAACACGAATGATAGCTTTTGAGACAACAAATCCCAATAAACAACCTGTTTATATATAGAAAACACATTTGTGTGGATTCATCTTAATTCGATAATGCCTACATCTCATAAATATGGCTCATAAATGAGTGAGATGATCGGCTCTACATAATGAATGAGTAGGTAAATCATCGAGATAAGGCTGCACAATGTGCTTGATGTCATGAAATACGTAAGACATAGCCCTTTGAAAAGTTGCTCCAGCATTCTTCAATCCAAAAGGTAACTTGCAATAAGCAAATGTCCCCCATGGACAAATGAAAGTCGTTTTAGGTTCATCAGCAGGGAGTATGTTAATTTGATTGCAACCAGAAAAACCATCCATAAAGGAGAACATTTCACTGCTGACACAAACATCAATAATTTGATCGATATAGGGGGTTGGATAATTGTCTTTAGGAAAATCTTGATTAATATCCCTATAATCAATACATATTCTTATTGTTCCTTGCTTTTTGTTAACAAGAACAATATTCAATACCAAATCTGTTAAAGGAATTGGATAAATGAAGCATGCTCGAAGTAATTTCTCAATTTAAACTTTAATAGGAGCAGCGTTTCTTGGATGTATCTGACGCAAACGTTGTCGAACAGGTTTAGTATCTGAGTAATTTTTAATTCCATGGACAACAATTGATGGATCGATTCTTGGCATTTCTTCATATGACCAGGCAAACACGTTGTGGAATTCTTGAAATGGGGCTTTATAAATTTGGATTTCCTCATCTGTACAGGAAGCACCTATATGAATGTTTTCAATAATTTTGGGTTTCACTGAAATGTCAATAAGAATCATTCGAGAAATATTTCCCAAATTCAACTCAGAATCAAGATGTTGCAATGGATTCTAGGGTTCTTTGACATAATCAGCAGTAAAAATAGATGAGAAATCATTTTCAAAATGATCAAGCTCAGGTAAAAATGAAGATCGATGATGAAGATCTTCCCATGGTAAATCATCAACAGACAAAAGTTCACGAATCTACTCATTAGTATGAACATTATTAGAAAGATTTGTTGAATCTGAGGTTGAGATTGAAAGTGACTCCCCATGGACCACATTCATTGGATCGATCTTGGTTTAACAAGAGTCTGAAAACGATTGTACAGCCTGATATGCAACTTCAAAGGGACTCAAGGGCATTGCATCACCAAATGAGTCCACCTCAGAATTGGAAGGTATGATCCAAGGATCATCAAAAGAAATAGTGTTCGATGAAATCATATGAATGGTTGCAAAAGAAGGCGATACGTTAGGAGGAGGAAATGAAAAAGTTCCAAGTAAACCAGAATCTTTAATCAATCCTACCCCAACATCCTTATAAGGGATAGTTGTTTTACCGACATGTTGGATACTATCAAAAGAGGCTGGGTCAGATGAAAAATAAGTCAACTGATCTATTGTAACAAGATTTCCATTATGAGGAAACTTGATAAGCCAAAAGATCGATGAAACAATAACAGTCATAGCGTAAGACCAACTGTAACCCAAAAGAAGGTTCTAATCTAGAGGGGCATCAACCACTTCCACATCTGGATTTATAGTTTTACCTTCTACCCCTATAGGTAAATCCTACAAAATGCCAAAAGGATGAAACCCTTGGCCATCAAAAGCCTTTAGAATCATCAGGGATTGATTGAGTGTAGGAGAACCAAGCGATCTCCAACACTGAATCGACATAATACATGTAGAAGCTCCCTCCTCAATCACAGTCTGAAAGCAAGGTCAGTTTTTGACTAACACTAGGATCTGGAAAGCCATTTGATGACGTAGACGAGGTGTACTATTCTCTAAATCGAAGATTATAAGGATGGAATCCTGAATATCAACAACTCCTATAGCAGACAATAGCAATTTACACTATGCTGGGAATGATTGCAGCACCTCCGAAGCTGACATTGCTGAAGGGGAAATAGCTAAATCTTCAACAATGTTATAGTTCTAAGCAGCTCTCACATGTGGATTGAAAGCTGACTTCCGAAGTATACCTTTAGCAGGCAGTTTGATTACTAAGTCTGGGTTAGGTTTCTCGATCTATAGCGGATCAAAACCAAAAGGAGTTGAAGTTGATGGGTTTGAATTAGAAGATTCTGCTTCCTTACCACCAACAGGATTCTTACTACCATAATCTTGTGATCACGTCGCAATCCTGACATGGGACATCATCATAAGGGGTTCTTCTGAGGCATTTGAGGAAGAACCTATCATCTTACTATCTTGATTAGGAAAAGGATCCTTCAAGACAACAGGTGTTTGAGAACATTTGACGATTTTCGAAACCTCAACTTGATGTAAACAATCTCTTGTGAAATGCTCCTCATCACAAATGAGACAAGGATAGTGAGGTTTACATTTTTCATTAGTAGGTTCATTTTTATCTAGTTTCTCTTTTGAGTTTTATTTATTTTTCTTCTTCCCCTTATTTTTACTGCTGGATTTTGATTTGGCCGTAGATGATTCTGCGACATGAGTATTGGCATGAATTTCAGCGGAAGATTCTCCTTTCGGGGAATCTGGTAAAGTTATAATAGGAGAAGAATTCTTTGCATATTTCTTCTTACTTTTGGTACTAACTGAACCAATCATACCATCAACGGCATGAGACCCTGAAGGAGCTGCAGTTATTTGATTTTGTTTCGGAAAATCAGGATTTTTTCATGTAAAGTACCTGACTGTGTATAAATGAGGTCAAGGTACTAAGCCTCAGCAATTACTTTATCTTCAGTAACAACTCCTACCTTAGATACATCCTTAGTGATTTTAGGTAATAATGATTTAACAAACCATTCTGCCAAAATTTGATCTAGGATAAAAACATTCACTAAACGTCGTCGACGTCACCATTCATGAATATGATCTAAAATATATGTGGACATTGACTATTTTAATGAATTTAATAATTTTGTGCCATTGTCATATCTAATAGGAAACTGAAAATGAGTTAAGGATGAAGTGGCTAACTGACTAAAATTGTAAAAAGAGATTCGTGGTAAGTCAATGTACCACCTGGCAGCAAGACCAATTAGAGTGCATTGACAAAGATGTAAGTGAATTGAATCATCTATAATGGAATTGGATGCACACCAGAGGTGATAAGTCATCACATGATTTGACGGATCTTCTCCAGACTTACCATCAAACTTCAGGATATCATTGGGCAACTTATTAGGCATTGGCGGCTGATACAGAAGATAGTAAATTGGATCGTTCGTAAGGCACAACAAATTAGGTAAATCCAAAGTTGCAATAAAAGGTAACTAATGGTTAGGGTCTCGAAAACCTTGGGTCACAAGACCAGCTCCAGGAGGAGGAAATCCAGGATAATCTGGAATTGGATTTGCATTAGGAATATTATATCCTCCTGGAAAACCAGGATTAATTGGACCAAACTAGGGTTGTTGAGGTTGCTGATAAGTATATCAATGGTACGGTTGATACTGATAAACTGGGTTTTTCATAGTAGGACCATATTGATACTATCCCTGGTACAGTTGATAAGTGAATTGCAGTTGACTTGTGACAACCGTACTTGGACTAGTTTGTCCTACAAGCATCTGAACCGAAGTTTGAACTGTAGGTCCTGACTATGGTAAAGAGGTCTGAGGAGTTGATGCAGGAATAGTAGGAACTAGAGTTGTCAATACTCCAGAAGTAGGTGGGGTAGATTGAACAGAAGCTGCAGTAGTTGCAGCAGTAGTTTGAGGTGGAGTTCGAGGTGAACTAGGTCTAGGCTGATGAACTACACCATGTGCAGAAGTTTTAACAGTAGGCTGGACAGGTTGTTGGGTTGGACCAGAAACCAAAGGTTGTCCAGATTGACTTGATAACTGCACATTAGGTTGTAAAATCTATTGAGTTTGAGATGGATTCTGCACCATGTTCATTTCGGGTATGGACCCATAAAAGGTTGAGCATATTGAGGATCATAACCAAGTTGAGTGTAGGGCTGATAATTGAGAGGTACAGTTCCAAGTCCTTGTACAAATGGTTGACTAGAAGGTGGTTGGAAACCTTGAGTTGGGTACTAACCTTGAGGTTGATAACCTTGAGGCACTTACTGAAACTAGGGTTGACCTTGAGGTATATATTGATACTGGGGTTGACCTTGAGGTATATACTGAGTCTGGGGTTGACCTTGAGGTATGTACTGTCCCAAAGGTATGTACTGTCCTTGAGGTTGCCCCCCAAGTGGTATTTGACTACCTTGAGGTTTCCCCCCAGGTGGTAATAGAGCACCTTGCAGTTGTCCCCCAGGTGGTAACTGACTACCTTGAGGTTTCCCTCCAGGTGGTAACTAACTACCTTGAGGTTTCCCCCCAGGTGGTAACTGACTACCTTGAGGTTGCAGATTTGGAATAGCACCAGACGTGATAAGAATTTCTTCTACGCTCAACGGAAGAGTTCCATTATTACCAGTTGATATCCCATGTTCAATTGGTTGAGGGGATGCTCCTTAAAAAGTACCAGAAAGTTACTGATACCCAGAAGGAACAGAAGGACGACCATATAAAAATGTTTCCGGTGTTTGGGAAAACATGGATGACCGTTTTGACATATTCGAAGGAGGATAATAACCTTTGGGTGTAGGATGAAAAGGAATACGAGGTGGTGAAAAAGAAATACCCAGATTTTCTAAAAAATTCGTCAATGATACGTACCAAGCGTCACTTCTAAAAAGACTATAGAAGATTGATTCACTCTCCCTAAGTTCTAAAGTTGGTTGATTTTCAGGGATAGTTGTATCTTCATCCGGACTAACAAGTTCTTCAATAGAAATGAGTCAAGAAGGAAGATTTTGGGTAATGACACTTCCTTCCCTGGGTGAACTAGGACCACTAGAAGTTGGAGAAGCAAATCTTGAGGATGGAGTAGCAGCAAGTTCGGTTTCAGGTTCAAAAATTTCAGGTTCCTCAATTAATTCACTAGTAGGAGAAATACTACCTGTAACTTTGGAAAAAGAAATTGGTTCAGAAATATACTCTGTTGCTAGAACTAGATAATCAGGGTGAATAATTAAAGATGATTCTCCAGCTCCCAGTGACCCAACTCTACTGTCACTAGGTGATACAAGAGCTCGTAGCCCTTCAAGCTGACTTGGTGTATATTCGGGAGGTTGCCCCCGAAGTCTACGTTATTGTCTTGGTAATTCATCCACGATTAAATATTTAATTACTTCACATGCAAACAAATAAAATCTCGATAAAACCACCTAAAGTCTCTAAAGAACCAAACAATTGAATCACACACCTAAAAATTTAAGAGTTCAAACCACACACAAACAGTAACTTTCTATACCGAAAACACTAGTTAGTGATGAAATCCAACATCGCATAATTCAATACAGAAATGGTAGTTGGAACAGTTACCCCAACAACTTAATGAAACAGACTAGCACAAGTTTCTTCACAAAACCATCTCGAGTGAAGAGAACCTCCCAGATAGTCCAAGTGAGTCTCATCATCATCTGCTCTAGGTACAATGAGACCTGTCCTTCACCATCACCTTAGGAAAGAATCTTAAGATTATGGTTAGTAAGGTTACCAACAGTAACAAATACAACTAGGGGAACAGTCTACGATCCGATCTACACACAAGGGCAGAGTGACAAAGCTCAATCCCCTTGAAGGCTCCTTGACATGATGAATCCAAGGTTTACCAACAAGTGACCCCAGGCTCCTCCACAATGGTTAGTCCGAGGTTTACCATTTTTAATACGTGCAAATATGTTATCTTTCCTAATGAGACAGACTTGATTGTCTCAAAGGTTCGGACATGATCTTGTGATTGACTCCTTTAAGAGGAGCTTCCTAGATTATATCAACTACAATTGGATTTATTTCCTACCACAAGATATAACTACTTGTTTGTTTTAACTATCTTGAAGAGTTAATTACTCCCTACTCCAAGATACTATTCTAAGCTATATTTGTGATAAGAGCCCTAGAAATAAAAAGATTACTAGATCAATTTTAATTAAGCATTATTTTTATGGGTTGTTTCTTAAGTCAATAGGTATGGAGATGAAACTTTTATTGTGTGAAGACTCGACTCCAAAAACACTAAAAAATGCACCTAAAATGATAAACAATTCGTTTTTTCTTTCAATGAATCTCTGGCTAAAAGAAAGAGTTGAGAATGCAATTACTTGGAAAACAAAACTTTCCTTCAACATATATATGAAAACAAAAACTTTTTGTCTTTTTCAATAAACTCAAAACGAAACTACTAAAAATAAATCCCTTTTCTTTTCAACACTTAAAACTATAGAAAACAATTCTTTCAAAAAAGATTCTATGATTTCTAGAAAACACTCAAAACTATGAAAAATTAATCTTGAGGTCTAAACTTCTAAAAATCTAATCGAAATAAAAACTTGAAATGTTTTTGAGGATGTTTTACTTAGTTATTCAGTAAACTAAGGATTAATTCGTTCAAAATAACAAATCGATCAAAAAACACCCAGTTATGTTTTCTTTTTTTTTAAATGAAATTCACAACTTATGACCAAGTTCGTTCAAAGGTTTGCAAAGAGAAACAAAATCTATTTCTCACCAAGGGAAGATTTCACAAACTAGCCAGACTCATCAAGAAGACAAAAGATACCAGGGTGATCTAAGGTTTCTTAGGCTTCTAATCTTTAAGTCACTACAGAGACCGAGTGAAAACCAATCCAGGTATGCAAAACTTCTAGAAATTCATTTAAAACAACAACACCAATGGAACTTACTCACAAGAGACTTTTGATAGGACACATGCAGATTTGGGAAGAGACTAAAAGTCTTAAACAAATCCTAAACTTAACTGGATGAAAAGATTTTAGGTTTTTCAAAAATTTTGATAGGGTCCGCAAGCACCAGATGTGGTACTACTCTGTGCACTAAAGGAACAGTGCGAAGATGTCTGCACTGTATTATAAATAGAACGTGTGGTCTTCTTGAAAATTTTGAAAAAAAATAAAAATAAAAATAAAAATATAGAACCTAACAACTACCCAATCCCACACACATCAAGCAAAAACCAGAAGAAGAAAAAAAAAAAAAAAAA
>APFE031257413.1:65670-105949 GCA_000404065.3 Pinus taeda
AAATAAATAAAACGTCTTTTTATACTTACTCAAAAGGTATGGTAAATAAATAAAAATATAAATAAACTAGAGGTATGGTAAATAAATAAAACCTCTTTTTATATTTAGTCAATAACCCTCGTTCTATTTATGAGGGCTCAAGAAAGAGGTTTTATTTAAGTGAATCATATGGGCCAAATACCATATTTGTAAAAGAGGTATGGTAAATTAGTAAAAATATAAATAAAGGAGAGGTATAGTAAACAAATAGAACATTTTTTTATATTTACTCCATAAGTCACCTTATTTACGAACACTCAAAAAATGTGTTATATTTAGGTGAAACCTATGGGCAAAATACTATGGGACAAATACCATGGACTAGATTGTTATTAATACCATGCAAAATAAATTATTAACCCTAATATTAGTATTAATAAAAATAAAATGGCACATGGTATTGTCCCATGGTATTCACCAAAATGGCACATGGTATTGACCCATGGTATTCACCTGGAATGTAGTCTATTTAAATGGGGGAATTAAACCAGCATAGATCCATATTTATGGATCTACTAACCCATATCAAATATTGTGATATGCAAACTAGCATAGAGTGAAAAAATATTTGATCCCTCTCGGGGCTTGGTGGATATTTTAACTTGGTTAAAATAAAAATCAACTATTAATTTTATTAATTTTTATTAATTACTAATAGTAATTTTTAAGCTCCAGGTTTATGATAACCCATGGTAATACCAAGATCTTACAAGATTTTATAATTGAGTAAAATATTCGCCATGCCTGGTGAGAGATTCGCCAAAAAAATTTATATACATATTATATTATTGATAAATCGCCTTCCATTTTCCTATATACCATGGAGATTCGCCCATTTATTATACTTATAAATTTAGGGGGGGTTCTTAAAATTTTCCCTGCTCCACTCTTTGGAATTCTTCTTCCTCCAGGCCCATAATTTTCTCCGGCTGCTTATACTTCTCCTCCTTCTATCGAACCTCTGGGTTCTTTCTTGGTGAATGTCCCACTAGGACAGTTTTCTCCTATTTTTCTTTTGTATCCAATTGGGTCGTCCTAGGAAACCTTAGCGCCATAGGCACAATAGGTGTAGCCTCCATGCTTGTTATTTCAGGGGCCACCATGTTAGAAGACGACAACTTCACAACTAACAAATTCTGTGGGATTTGTGGTAGTCATTCGTTCAAAGAAAATTTTGCGGGCTTCTGTAGACAAGTTTGCAAACAAGGGTTGTGATAAGTGTTCTTCCTAGTCTTCACACTTCATAAACTTACAACAGCAAGGTGCACAAACAATTTTCAGAATGCAAAGTGTTCTGTCACTGACTAACATGCCCAATTTATAAGAGGTTTTGAATTCAAATCCGACCGATCCCTCTAATTTCGGATCATAAATGCATCTTTGCTGGCAAATCTTAAAATATTTTCACCACAAATGATGCCGACCCACTCCTATTAATGTAATTTTTTCCATTAAATTGTGAATAGTAACTCCAACATCTAGTTTTGGACCCATCTACGTGGCGCCATACTCCATAGCACAACTCATCAACGAAAATTCACCTATTGCACTCTTGTCCTCCATCACGCATCCTCCCTAATATGTTTTTATCCTCTTCAGGCATCATATTTTATAGTCACACAATCCCTTAGAGTTGCCTAGATTACTAAGACTTTCCTGCTACCATGTAGTCATTACGTAGGGACAGGATCCCCTGTATACAGCTTCAGCCTACTACCATTCAATTTTCCAGGGAATGGTTTGTCTTTGAGCTTCGCAAGATAAACTGTGACACCATTCATGATATCCTTAAAAACATGTGGCCCCAACCAATGCATTTGAAATTTCCCTCAAAATTTAGTGAACTTGCTGTCATATAACAGCACTAAATCATCTATCTTAAAATTGTACCTCTTAATATGCCTATCATGCCATTCTATTTTCCATTCCTTTTGCACTTGCTGGTGAAATTGTGCAAGGAAGTGGTCCTCTTCTAACTCCATCAGTTGCATGAGTTGTTCCTCCTAGGTTGCATGATCCGCCATCTCTGTCAAAGTTGTAATACGCAAACTTGACACAATATACTCCATAGGCATCACTGCTTCAATCCCATAGACTAACCTAAATGGTGTTTTGCCTATCAACTTCTTGCAGGTCATCATGTATGCCCATATCACTATTGGTAAGCGCATATCCCAATCATTTCTCTACGTGTTGCAAACCTTCGTTAACACATTCTCTAAGATTTTATTAAAAGTTTCTACCGTTCCATTCACCTATGGGTGATAGGGCATGCTCTTTTGATAACACATATGGAATTCCTCAAACATCATGATGATCATTTCATTCAAGATATGTTTACCCCTATCACTCATCAATATCTTAGGGCATCCAAACCATGTTAAGATATATTCAAACAAAAACTTTGTAGTGGTGACAGTTGTACAATCCTTCATTGGTTGTGCTTTTGCCCATCTGGTTAAATACTCAATTGCAGTAATGATATACTGCGCGCCCATAATTTTTCCTAGTCGTTGTATTGGACCTATGAAATCAATGGCCCACTTATCAAATACTTGCAACAAACCTGGGGATTTAAAGGTAATTCATCTCTTCGTAGAGGTTTTTCCATCCTTTGGCAAGCATCACACACCTTGTAGTATGCCTTAGAGTCCTTATGTAATGTCAACCACCATAACCCAACACACAAAATCTTTTGCGCGGTCAATTTTCCTACTTAGTGTCCTCTAGCCACTCATCCATGTGCTTTAGCAAAGATACTAGCACATTCAAGCTTAGGAACTACCTTCACAGTATTTCATCTGTTCCCATATTATACAAGGGACATGCAATCACTGAAAAATCCACATAATGAACTACTAATTCCTTCTTCTTCTACATAGAATAGCCTTCCGGAGTTGTAACCATGGTTAAAAACTGAATGATATTAGAAAAGTAGTCATCTACGACCTGCACCGAAAAGAGTTGTGCATCCAGAAGTCCTTCGACCAAACAATTTGGTTCTTCGCCTATGTCAATCTTTGACAGATGTTCAAGTCCTACATTCAACCTTCTAGGCTTCACAATCACTTCAAAGTCATATTCCTGAAACAACAATAACCATCAGCAGATATTCCCCCTCAACACAGGCTTATTGACTAGGTACTTGAGCATGGAGTGATCTGTATACATTTTAAAGTGTCCACCCAACAAATAATGCCTAAATTTTTGTAGCACATAGACCATCACTAGCCTTTTGCGCTCTATAGTGGAGTAATTCTTCTCAGCCTTGGAAGGCTATTGAATGATCAATTTTTCCTTATCCTCCCTGCGTTAATACTGCACCTAGCAAAATGCAAGAGGCATCTACATGCACATGGAATTATTTCTTCCAGTCTTGGAACACCAAAATAGGCACAGTTACCATCATTTCCTTCAAAACCATCCAGACTACATTAAAAATCTTCATCCCAGCAAAACATCACATCTTTCTTCAATAACTTTTCCAGTGTGCCCTAGTGTCGGGCACAATTGTTTTACATTCCTTGCTTACATACCACATGGACGAGAAAAATTCCTAAGGCCACACAGAATCTGCTATTGGGTAGTGGAGGTCCCAAGTAACACTTTTGGGGCTTAAAGCCTATAAGTTAGGATAATAGTATTGTAAATATCCGAAATATGTGGAGTGCGAAATGTAATAGGTCAAGTCAAAGGGTTGTCCACCCAAGAAATTGTATAGAATAGTAGGAAGTAAGTCAGCTTGCCCTTGGTCCGCAAGCCATGGGAATGTATAAATAGAGTGTGGCTCTAAGGAAAAAAGGCAGTTCTTGTTTTTGATCTTGGTTTTATGGGTTTGTGAAGACAATATCTTCTGCATCTGTAAGTTCAAGTCAAGGGTGTTGGGGAGTAGGTAGAGGCTCTACAGTTGTGTGCGAAAAGGCCTGGTGGAGTCTGCAGCTGTGTGCGCGGACCCTTGTAGTTGAGTGCATAGGGTAGATCTAGTTGTATTGGTGACAGAGTTGAATAAAGATAAGTTGGTTCTGAAATACTGTGTTGATTTTGGAATACTATGGATTTGGTTAATTTGTGGTTGATATATCTGTTTGATCTATGTGCTTATGCTTATATTATGAGTTTATGAAAATCTATAAATTTTCTGGGTGCACGAACCGGTTATGTCTATTAAATGTTTGCTTAAAGACCATAAGAAGTAGATCTGATCTGTAACAAACTCAGTAATAATAAACATTAAGGAATAGCCTTTTTCTGGATCTACGCAGAAGCAGAGTGGCACAAGACCACAGAACAGTGTGCGAACCTTCCAGGCCACATCAAGACATCCCAAGGGTGCAAAAACCTCATTCTAGCACCATCCCCTACTACCTCGTGTGAGACCTCAGTCCACACTCCGCAGGTTATTGCCGAAAGGGCCAGTAGCTGCGGGATTTGTTTGGCTAAGTAACTCTTCTGAACCTGGATCAGGCCCATATAAGCCAACAAATGGTTTTGTTTCCAGGACCGGGATCTTCCTGAGGAATTTTTTGATGTCAGAACATTAGAATCCTACAAAGAAATAATCTAAGGATTTTTTGAATCAAGAGTGGTACGAGTTTATAATAGGTCCTAGTGCACCGATGCGCAAACCAGAAGTTAAAGATGACGAGCACAATTCAGTTGCCGGTATTCAAAGGAGTAGGAAGCGAAGATCTAGAACAATTTTGGTTCATGGTGATGGAAGTATGGGAAGCGCACAGAGTTACAGACAACAACATCAAAAAGACTACCATGCTTAGTGCGCTACAGGACCACGCACTGACGTGGTATATAAAGTACTCAAGTGATCACTTGAATGCAAGGACAGCAGAGATCTGAGTTGAATTAAAAAAAGAATTTAGCTGGCCAAAATCAGAAACACAATAGATCTTAGGGTTCAAGGAGATCGTGATGATGCTTGGTGAAACTCCATGGGATCTAAATCAGAGATTGAAAAGTGCAATCCGTGAGGAAAACATGACGTTGTCAAATGTGTAGCACTGCGCATGGTTTGTCGCGTCATTGACACCACATTTAAGGATGGCACTGTCACAGCAAAATATCTCAACCCAGGCTGAAGCATTAGAGACATTGATGAGGTTGCACGAAACTCCAATATAAGATCTGGGGTCGGGAGTTCAGCAAATCCACGTGCAAATACGAAACCTATGTTTAGAAATGCAGAATTTAAAAAAGGAAAAGGTGCCTTGGCTAGAGGTCTGGGAGGAAGTGTGGTGTATAAGGTGTAGAAGCCAGGGTCACGATAAGGATCACTGTCTGGTTTTTGCAAACTATGTGGCAGTGGGGGGACCAATGCCATTGTGACCAGAGGCACAAGCAGGGCTGAGTGCAGCACCCTTGCTTTGGTGCGCAATCTATCAGTTGGGAGGAAAGCACAACATGGACAACTGTCATCTACTACCAAAATTTAAGCAGACCCCCTAGCAGTTATTTTGCAACTTTTGTAGATCGGTGGGCCACGAGGAGTGAGACTGCTATAGTTATCAATTTTTAATGGATCAGTCACCTTCTTATAGAATGTAGACTGAAGTGCGAGGTCAGGATCTAGCCGCAGCAATACCGCGCAGTGGGTTCCAGGGACGTGGATGAGGATGGGGAGGAATGGGGCCTGGAAGGGGTCGCGAGTAGATAATCTATTACAACTGCAGAGGACCAGGACACTACGTGCTGGACTGTACCAATCTGACTAGAATATCATGCTTGTACTGCGAGCAATTCGATCATGAAATCATAGATTACCCCACATTGATAGCATAGATACGGGAGAAGAGGGCAACGCAACCAATGACGACGTAGAATGTCCAAATGATGAGGGCCCAACCATGCGAGGAAGACCCCAACATAAACATGGTGCTCAGAAGTGGCACAACTATAGGGGAGGATAAGAGGAAAGTGACCAAGGATGATGCTGGGGTTCGCAAGGAAACAGATCTGAAAGCTAGGAAGAGCTTCGCAGAAGTCTCTACTCCAGGTAGTAAGGATCAACCTGAGCCAGAGAGGGATCCCTCAATGCTAACTACCTTTTTAGAGACATGTATGAAATTTATTTGTGATAATTGGGCAGTTAAAGGATTACAAGAATTGATAATTAGGTGTGCAGGGTTAGGCGAACCTCGCATGGTCCAAAAATTGGGGAAACAAGCGTCGCAGACTGGGCGAGGAATATGACTAATGGCATAGATTGGCAACTTTGAGATGGATCATATCATTCTGGACTTGGGTTCAGATGCAAATGCACTACCTAAACAGACTTGGGAACGCATGGGAAAACCCACACTACATTGGTCTCCTATTCAATTGTGGATGGAAAATCAATAGAAGATTCTTCCCATGGGAAGATTGCAAGGAATTACAGTTGATATAGAAGATGTGAGCACCCGAATGGACTTTGAGGTAATAGAAATCGTGGATGAAAGTAGCCCTTATCCTACATTGTTAGGGATCGACTGGGCCACTGATATGAATGGGGTTATTAATTTAAAAAAGTAGAAAATGATATTTGAGAAGAAGTCACTCCGCGTAGTCATTTCGCTAGACCCAGATGAAGGATCGCGGTACATTGATCCTATGCATGACGAAGGAAGTGATGGTGAATTAGATTGTATCTACAAAATTACCGCATGAAATCAAGATTGGGTCAATCTCACTGCAGGAGGAACAATATCATGGGGGAATGCAGAATCCTACACCGAAGATTCAGATGAGGAAGATGAGCAGTGGCATAATCGGTTGAACAGGGTAACCACGTTAAATTGCAATATGATGACTAAATCGATGTATTGCGTCAAAGCTCAGGATCACGAACTGCCAATGAATGATGGGCTTATAGCATTAGAGGAATTCTTGACCAAATTTGAAAGCATGGTTCTACAGCCCCAACGGTTTGATGCATTGTGATGGGCATTGTAGGTGATGTCTGTGCATTGGTGGGGCACACATGAAGGAACTTTTGATGATTGGTGTAGCTGCAGGCGCATGATGCAGATAATATTTGGGAACTTGGAACTACGAATAATTGATAAATATGATAGACTTGATGACCCGCGCATGCACCTTACCAGATGGGTCCAAGCTTATGGAGAAGAACCTAAACCGAAGTGGGTACACTTATTTTATCATACCTTGGATGTCATTCCAAGGAACTGGTATATTGAAACTGAGCTTAGACACAGTACAAGCGAATGGGATATCTTGCACGAAGTTTTTTGTTAATGTTCCTCTTTGAAGATCAATGGATGGATACGGTGGATGACACGTTGCAGTTGGTGAAGGTCGCTATCTTCAAAATACCACTGGAACCAGAAGAAATTGGAATTTGATCCCAGATCCAAGATTACTTGGTCTGTAGGAATTTACAAGGTAAGTTCCTCAAACAGAACACCAAAAGACGCTGCTCACAAATAGATCATAGATCCATACACTAGTATTGTTGATGTGGTTAAAACCCTCAAAGAGGGAAACAGTCCATGGCCTGAGCCAATGCGGCCACTTTAGGAAATTTATTAATAAAATAATGAAAATTTACATAAGCTTCTCTCATGAACGGTTAACCTACAAATGAACCTCCATGCTCTTTAAATAGGGATCATAGACCAATCAGGTGTTAAGCCACGGATCAAGTGTTGGTAATACCAAGGAGAGAATGAACCATCGGATCACTTCATGTCTAGAACATATCGTGGCCGACAGATTGTAAGTTACACAAGTACATAGTAAAGAAACACACTTTACCTAACTCTACACTAGACCAAGTTATACTTAACTATTTCCTATGTGTCAGAATATCCTAACATCCCCCCTTAAGAACAACTTGGGATAGGATGAAGGATGTACAAATATGACACAATAGGAGAAGAAAGGAGGCACTAGAGCCTATCCCCCCTTAGTGACAACTTCCTGAACTCCAACCACTAATCAAATTTTAGTAAACTTCACCTCTATGAGAGCCTTTGTAAAGATGTCTATAACTTGATCATCTATTGAGCAATATTGCACTTCAAGAACATGGTCATGAATGAGCTTTCTAATGAAGTGCATGTGCAATTCAATGTGTTTGTTGCGCTGATGTTGGAATCAATATTTGCATAGTTGAATGGCACTTTGATTATCACACCAAAGTGTATTCGTATGCTACTACTGAAAGCCAAACTCTGATAGGATTTGACAAAGCCACAGGGAATCCTTACTAGCTTCTATGGCACCACTATAATCTACTTCTGCTAAAGAAAGAGAAATGGCACTTTGTTTCTCACAATCCCATGTAATAGGTCCTAAACCAAGAGTGAACACATAACCTGCAGTAGACTTCCAATCATCAGGGTCACCAACCCAATCAAAATCAGTGAAACCAACCAATAGAGGAGATGCTTCTGCACTGTAATGAATCCCAAACTGAACTATACCTCAAACATAAGGAACTATTCTTTTAGTTGCTTTCCAATGACTTTCATGTGGGTTTTACATAAACCGAGCAATAAGGCCAACAACAAAGGAAAGGTCGGGATGAGTATGGGTCAGATACAAAAATTTTCCTACAAGTTGACAGTATAAGGTAACATCAACTTCAGGGGAAGTACAAGTGACTGAAATTTTGGCTTCAGATTGAAAGGGAGAAGGGGCTATCTTACAGTCTTCCATGTGAAAATGGCGTAGAAGATCACATGCATACTTGGAATGGGAAACGGAAATACCTTCCTTGGATTTCAAGACTTGAAGACCAAGAAAATAATGCAAGTGTCCTAAGTTTGTCATTACAAAATTCTTTTTAAGGCTAGACTTCACATGGTTTATAAGGTTGGGATCACTACTAGTAAGGATAAGAGCATCAACATAAAGAACAAGAATGATAAGAGACTTGCTCACTTTCTTGGTGTCGATAGCATTGTTAGAATGACACCTAGAAAAGCCAGTTTCTAAAAGAAAGCTATCCATTTTGGCATACCAAGCTCGAGGGGCTTGCTTGAGACCATAAAGGGATTTCTTAAGTCGACATACAAGACTGGAGTCTGTTTGTATAAACCCAATAGGTTGTTCCATATAGATTTCTTCATGCAAGTCTCCATGCAAGAAGGTCGATTTAACATCCATCTGATGGACTTCCCATTTGAAAGAGGCAGCAAGGGAAAGAACAAGGCGGATAGAGTTCATTTTGGCAACAGGGGAGAAGGTTTTAGTATAGTCAATGCCTTCAACTTGTGAAAAACCCTTAGCAACAAGACGAGCTTTATGTTTATCAACTTTTCCATCTGGTCCATACTTGGTTCTGTAAACCCATTTGCATCTAACACGTTTTCATCCCTTTGGAAGAGGAACATGATCCCATGTATCATTTGCCAATAATGAACGATATTCTTCATTCATAGTTGTGTCCCAATCTAGATGGCCTGGAGCTTCTACAAAGGTGTCAGGATCATAATTCGTTGAAGCTTGAGCCAGTAAAGAAGAGGCTCTATCGAATTAAGAACATATAAAATGTTGATCTGTAGGATCACCGGTAAGAGCACCTACTGCATCTCGAGTAGCACGGATCCATTTTGGAAGTTGAGGAGATGAAGGAGGATCTTGAGAAAGTGGGGGAGGATTGTCATCCTTGCTGTCATCATCTAAAGAAGAAATATTTTCAGAAGTAGAAGGGATAGAGAGAGGTGGCACATTCGCTGAACTAGGCTTGTAGGCCGATATATTTTCATCAAACTTTACATCTCTTCTAATGATAACATTTTTGGACTTAAGTGGAATAAGTCTATATCCTTTGACATCTTCATAATATCCAACAAAAATACATTTTTCACTCTTAGGTTCTAAAGCTTTATGTTTCTCATCTGGAATATGAGCCCATGATTCACTTCCAAAAACACAAAAGTGACTCACATCTGGTTTAATTGAGCTCCATGGTTCTTCTAGAGTGATATTCTTTAAAACCTTACTAGGAGTACGATTTATTATGTAATTTGCACAGTTAATTGCTTCTTCCCAAAAATTAAGACTAAGTCCTTTAGATTGAAGCATACAATTAGCCATTTCCTTTAAGGTGTGAATCTTCCTTTTAGTTACACCATTTTTTTGTGGAGTATATGGAATAATATGTTGCATTTGAATTCCATTCTCAGTGCAAAAGTTGATGAATTTATCGTTAACATATTCTCCACCATTATTAGATCTTAGCCTAAGAATTTGATGTCCAGATTATTTTTCA
The DNA here is from genome assembly GCA_000404065.3 of Pinus taeda. Taxonomy (NCBI): domain Eukaryota; kingdom Viridiplantae; phylum Streptophyta; class Pinopsida; order Pinales; family Pinaceae; genus Pinus; species Pinus taeda. The sequence continues at coordinate 75,941 of APFE031257413.1, forward strand.
ACAAAAGCCTTAAAGGTCAAGAACATGTTAAATACTTCACTCTTGAGTTTTAAGAAGTATAACCAAGTGCGTCTGGAGATATCATCAATGAAAGTTAAGAAATACTTATAGCCAGAGAATGAAACAACTGGAAGTGGACCACATAAATCACTATGCACAAGTTGTAAAGGGGCTGAGGTGTGCCAAGAGGCACGTTTTTCAAAACTATCTCGATGATGTTTTCCGAGTACACATCTGAAAAAAACACCATCTCTGCAAGATACCATTGGAAGACCTGTCACCATATTTTCTTTACATAGATTCTGAAGGGAGTGATAGTTTAAGTGACCAAATCACTCATGCCAAATTTTGCTCACTTCAGCATTATGAGCAACAAATACCGAGGGAAGATTTTATGACCCAAAATTGTTAAACTTATACAACCTTGTAGAATCATCAGCAATGACAATAGGTAAAATCTGTCTAGGATATATTAGATCCTTAATTACAACATCGTGAGGTGAAAATTCAACGATTTTACCTTCACCTGAATGAATTGTCTGATATACAGATAGAAGGTTGCAGGATAACATTGAAACACATAATACATCATTGAATTGACCATTGTCTATATGAACAATTCCAGTCCCTACAACACTAAGAGATCTATCATCACCAACATATATATTTTTGGTGTTACAATCATTTAAAGAAGAAAACATGGCTTTGCTTTTGGCCATGTGATAAGAAGCTCCAGAATCAATGAGCCACTCATGAGAATGAGAAGAAGAAGATACATTTAGTGCATATCCAGACCGAGATGCTTGAAAACCATGTAGAAAGTGTTATTTCTAAAGATGAAGTTGAAGTTGTTTAGTGCTCCAAGTGGATGTTATGCTTCTTCATTGTTGCCTCCAAGCCTTCCATATTCTTAAAGAATTTGGATTATAAGTGGCCATCTCGATTACAAAAGTGGAAATGTCTATTAGTCTTCTTCCCTTTTTTTTATTTGCCTTACCATTTTGTTGAATGATTTTTCATTTTGAGACTAAAATGTCTTAGGACCCTTATTTGGTTTAGGACCATTCTTTTTAGGATAAGACTTCTTACGATTCTTTGAATTTGGTTGCTGCTAGGCAGCTAAGGCTTTCTTAGAAGAGTTTCCAAGATTAAGAAGACCAAGATGTAAGAGTTTTTCTTGTTCTCTTATTAAAGAATCACGAAAGGCATTAAAGGAAGGGGACTTGTAGTCTTGTCCTTAAGAAATGAAAGCTTCTCTTGTAGAATGGAAGGTGGAAGCAAACACAGAGTAGGCTGGTCCCAACTTAGTAAGAATGGAATAGATAAGGTTGCCATCTTCTTTCTTAACCTTAAAACCTTCCAAGAGAAGTCTAAGTGTCTTGAACTTGGACAAAAAATCTTCAATGGAAGAAACATTATTAGGGTCCAGTGTAAGCAACTCATTTTCGAGTTTATGGGCTCTAAGTTCATTTTTAATTCCAAAAACTTTAGTGATTTGTTTCATTGCTTCATTAGGAGTGTCAAGTTCTACGATATGGAATCTAAGGTCTGGAGAGATAGACATCCCTATTAACCCACATGCTTGATCTTGCCTATTTTCCCATTTGGCTACCTTATCTTCGTCTTTCGGTTTGTTTTCTTTGCTTGAGGCTATTCTCTAAAGACTTTTACTTCTAAGTAAATCCACAATGTAGGACCACCATTGGAAGTAATTGGTGCTTTCAAGAATAACTTGGCATGGGCTTTCCATTTGTACAGAAACTGATGCTCTAGATGCTGAAACTAAGTGTTTCGATGGAATGATCTCGAAAAATTACGCTGATTAAAAAAAATGGCTCTAAAAAACAGCTTCCAGATGAAGAAACTATGGCTTTTTGAAGAAAAGTTGTTGAAGATGCTGACGAAGTGTGGGAATGTGCAGAAATGAATTAGCTCAACAAAAAGAAAGACTTGAACTCAAGACCTCTATTCTCATAAAGTAGCTTTGGACCAAGTGAGCTAGATTAAAATGTTAGTGATTTTTGGAAAAGGTTAGTAATGTTTAGTCACTGAAGCTTTGGGGTCCATGCTTACCTGAGAAAGATATTTTTTGCCTACAAAACAAAAAACACAAAACCCAATGTGGACATACAAAAAAAAAAAAATGTTACAGATTGAAGTTAGCTTTAGCCAGAAACTAAATATTTTCCTCAATGTTTCTGATTTTCCGAGATCACACTAAGGCGCGACGGAAAAGACCATACACATGAGAAAAATCCTTCCTTTTTGTTTTTAATTTGCCTAGATCGTACATAGTCATGGGGCAAAGAGCATACGTAGAAGTGAAAGGTATAGATCCGGTAATGAAAAAAAACAAAGAGCTAAATAAACTGAAATAAACAGAGAGAAAATAATTAAAAACTGCAAATAAACATTGTATACCTCTAGATCTTAAAAATGACGTAGTTAGGGCTACCATAAACCTTTTCGCATCAAACGAAAGGGGTTCCTCACTGGAACAGATGCTCCTAACACAATAGAGTAGTCCTCTTGGCCTGAAAGTAGCCAGTAACAGTAGATCTAGGAAACAATAGTCTGATGCAGTTCTACCAGCTTCAGATTTGGATCACTAATGGATGTGACCCTCAAATACCTTTGATACCATGTAGGAATTTACATGGTAAATTCCTCAAACAGAAAACCAAAGGACACTGCTCACAAATAGATCACAGATCAATACACTAGTATTGTTGATGTGGTTAAAACCCTCAAAGAGGGAAATAGTCCACGACCTGAGCCAACATGGCCACTTCAAGCAATTTATTAATAAAAGAATGAAAATTTACATAAGCTTCTCTCATGAATGGTTAACCTACAAATGACTCTCCATGCAATTTAAATAGAAATCATGGACCAATCGGGTGTCAAGACATGTATCAAGTGTCGGTAATATTGAGGAGAGAATGAACCGTCAGATCACTTCATGTCTAGAACATACCGTGGCCGTCAGATTGTAGGTTACAAAAGTACATAGTAAAGAAATGCACTTTACCTAACTCTACAACAGTCTAAGTTATACTCAACTATTTCCTATGTGTCGGAATATCCTAACATCACCCCTTAAGAACAACTTGGGATAGGATTGAAGGATGTACAAATATGACACAATAGGAGAAGGAAGGAGGCACTTATTTGCATGGTCAACCTGATTTTGCACCTCACTCACTTCTTATGCTTACCAATATTTCTCATTGTGTGTTGTTCAATAGGATTCTTTTCCTTATTTGTGCACTTGTCGATTAACTCTTGCAACTTGTTGGGATGGGGTCCCCTAGGGTCAACTTTTGGGAAAAAGCCCAAGTTTTGTTGTATAAAAGGTAAAGTCTCTGGAAGTGATGGTCGTGGAGCATGTAGATATTTAAAGTGTCATAAAGGGTTTTACCCTTCTTTTATGTAGGTTTAGTTGACTTTTGAAGATCTACCCATGGTCTGCAGACAATGGGATTATATAAATAGGTGTGTCTTAGGACGTCTAAGAAAAGTACTGACGAAGAAAAAGAATGTAATGGGTCAGTAAGAGTAAGAGTGAAGAATTCTTAGAGTAGAAGGAATGCTATACAACTGTGTATGCAAAGGCCTATAGTAGAGTCAGCAGCTGAGTGCGTGGATCCCTGCAGCTGAGTACACAGGGAAGTCTTGAGTCTATAAGATTGAATTGATTATCAATGATGAAGATTGTTGCAAAAATACTTGTGTTATCTCTTTACTTCTGTTATATGAATGCACCTTATGTTATAATGGGTTTATGAAATAATGATGTATTGATGTGTGACTTTACATGATTTATATTAATACATGAATGCAATTATTGTTAACTATTTACGCAAAGAATATCTTGTTGTATGTTGAAGTTATTGAACACTTAAGCTGATTGAAGTAATTACTGGGTCGTAAGTCATATTTGATGTGCTTAAGTATTTGATCCACCTATTTAGGGTCACAAAGGACATTTCTGGCCGCTCCTGGAGGTATAGAAACTGATTAAAGGAATTTACATCGATAAGCCTTAAAGGCTTATTGATCTACGTGAAGACAGATTTAAGGCATAAAATGACATTGTGCTCACCTCTAGGTATGGAAAATTGGTTCCAGCATCCCCCCATACTGCTTCAGGTGAGACTTCAGTCCACGCTCCATGGGTTGATGCTAAAAGGGCCAGTAGTGTAGGGATTTGTTTAGCGAAACTAACTCTAAACCTAGGCCAGGACCCACTAAGCCAACAAATGGTTTCATTACCATGACCAGGATCTGCATAAAGAGATGTGTGATTTCACAACTGGAATCCAACTAAGAAAGAAATTGGGAATTGGTTGGATAGAAATATCCATGAATTCGTGTCGTAAGAAAACAGAAATCTGCACCTGATGAAATAGCAGTGGTTAGACAGATACCTATATACCGAGATACACGAAACATTCTTCCGCACCTTCCTGATCGAACTATATGAGTGGATCGTTAAATTGGCAGATGACCAAGGAATGTGGAGGCTTGACATCCAATACTATGGACCCCAGAGCTAGTGTGGAGATTGGAAGATTCTGAAGATCCAATTGCACGTCTTAGATCACTGCCTTAATCGAGTCATAGGAGGATTTCTGATAGAATTCGCAGTCGATACCTCAGTCAGCTATAGCAACGTAGAGCGACGCTTATTCAAGGGACCTCCAGTTAAGTATTTAATATCTTTTAATACTTGGATTAAAATCCTCTTGTGTGAAAAGCGGGTTATGCCATTACCTCGATGTTTGGAGCTACGTTAAGTGGAAATTTGTTCTGGGATAGAGGGATAACAGGCCCTGAATATAGCCCACTGATTGAGCCTCCTTTGAGTGACGATGAGGGAGCAACATAAGCTTCACCGCAGAGTGTTGTTGTTGGGAACGGGCCCTTAGGGTCAATTTTGGGGTCAAAAGCCCAAGTTTTAGGGCAGAAAGCCTAAATTTTGTATGAAAGAATGTAAATTCTCTGCATTTTGTGGTCATGGAGCATGAAGATCTAAATAGGAATTAAGGGTTTCCACCCTTCTTTTTTGTAAGTCATGTTAGCTTTAGAGATATACCCATGGTTCGCAGATCATGGGATTATATAAAAATAAGTCCTAGAAGAGTCTCTTAGTCGTTTAGTTCAGTAGATCATGGATCAGTCATTGATGTAATGGGTCTATGAGTGCTAAGAGCAAATATTCTTAGCATAGGAAGAGGCTTTGCAGCTGAGCGAGCAGTGGCCTAGGGTAGAAGTCTGTAGTTGAGTGTGCAGACCCCTACAGCTGTGTGCTTAATGTAGTCAGATTGTCTACTGGAAATATGGATTATCAATAAAGATAAGTATTCTAGAATTACCTGTGTATTTTACTTATGTTAATTGCAGGCGATTATGTTACATAGAACATTGGGTTTATGTTTTAATTCTATTTTGATGTGCGAATCTATATGTTTCTCTTTGTTATATGAACGCAAGTAAAGATATATGTTTACATGAAGATGAACATAATTACAGGTTAAGGTTATACGAAACTAAGATAATCTGATTAAATACAAAAGTAAGAGTAATTACAGGGGTGTGTAAGTGCCTGATCTATCTAAGTTCCTAATCTATCTATTTAGGGTACGCAAAAGGACAGTTGTAGACCTTCGCAAGGGACTCTAGGATGATTAAGAATGGTGTATTGATAAGCCCTAAAGGGCTTATCGATCTGTGTGAATGCAGAGCGAAGGTTTAAAAGTGACATCGCTACCATCTCAGGGTGTGGAAACTTGGTTCCTACATCCCCCCATATTGCTTCACGTGAGACTTTAGTCTGCACTCTGCAGATTGATGCCGAAAGGGCAAGTAATATAGGGATTTTCTTGGCTGAATAACACTGAACCTGGTTTAAGGCCCATCAAGCCAACAAAAGGTTCTGTTGCCAGGACTAGGATCTGCATAATGAGCTGTGTGATGTCACATCATTGGAATCCAACTAAGAAAGAGATCGAATATTGGTTGGATAAAAATATCCACGAATTTGTGACGCAAAAAATAGGAATCCCCAATTGACGAAAGAACAGTGGTTGGATACCTATACGTAGAAATACACGAGATCTTCTTCTATTCCTTCCTCGTCGAGTTGTACAAGTGGATCGCGAAATTGACAGATGACCAAGGAAGGTGGAGACCTGACGGTCCAATAGTCTGGACCCCAAAGTTAGTGCAGAGATTAAAACCCTCTAAAGATAAGATCATGTGTGTTATCAATCATTGGCTTGATCATATCATAGGAGGTCTTGTGACGTAGTTCACGTTTGATACCTCGGTCAGTTACAATGAAGTAGGGCGCCACTTCTTTAAGGGGCCGCAAGGTAAGTATTTAAAATCGCTAAAATAATTGGATTGAGATGCTCTTGTGTGAAAAGCGGGTTATGTAGGTACCTTGATGTTTGGGGCTACACAAAGTGGAAGGAAATTCAGGAACAAGGGAAGAACATGCCCTGAATATAGCCTACTAATTGAACCCCCTCTGAGTGATGACGAGGAAGCATCACAGGCATCTCCACAGAGCATTATTCAGTTGATAAAGCAAGGGTTCCCATGAATACCTCATCCACCCACACCACCTCGATTTTCACCTACAACGCATATATCCTCACCCACACCATCACCACCTATGCCACCGTTCAATATGGCCAACACCGTAAAGCTACCTGTGTTCAAGGGCGTGGGAAATGAGGACTCGAACCAATTTTGGTTCATCGCGAAGGTTGTATGGGAAGCCTAGGGTATTACTGATGATCAAATGATGAAGGTAGCATTGGTTAGTGCTTTGTAGGAACACGTGCTGACATGGCATATTAAGTACTACACTGCTAACCCGATGGCTATGTTGGAAAATATCCAGACTATGTGAATAAGGAATTCAGTAGACCTAAGTCTAAAGCGCAATCAATTGTGGGATTCAAAGAGATCATGATGAAGCCTAGTGAGACACCCTGGAATTTGGATTAGAGATTGAAGTGTATGATCCATGGAGCTAACATGAATTTGAAAAATGGGTAGCACCGTGAATGGTTTGTCACTTCACTCCTATCCCACCGAAGGGTTGCTCTATCGCAACAGAAGATTGGGACCCAAGTGGAAGCCCTGGAGATTTCAATGAGACTGCATGAAACACCAATGTAAGATATAAACATGGGGGTTTAGCAGATCCATGCGCAATTAAAAAACCTTTTCTTAGAATTATAGAGTCTAAAGAACGATAGGACAGTTTGGCTAGAGGTACGCAAAGAGATTTGGTGCCTGAAATGCAAAGGTCAGGGGCATGACAAAGATCACTGCCCAGTCTTTGTGAATTATGTTGCAGTAAGAGGACCAATGCCTCTGAGTTTGGAAGCTCAAGCAAGGCAAAGCACAAGTCCTGTGCTATGTTGTATTATCTGTCAGGTAGCTGGAAAACATGTGACTGAAAATTTCCATTTTCTGTAGAAATTTGTACAGACACTACAATAGCTCTTCTACAACTTTTGTCAATCGGTGGGTCATGACGAGCACAATAGTAGTAGCTACGAGTTGATGATGGAAAGAACACCCACGTATATTGTTTAGGTAGAAATGTGGCCTCTTAATCAGGGTGGTGGGGAGCGCAAGGAGGATATCAAGGGTGTGAATGAGGCTAAGGTGGAGGAGGACCTGGCAGAGGTCAGGTACAAGTTATTTTTTATAATTGTGGAGGACCGAGACACTATGCACGAGAATGCAAAAACCCAATACGTCTGTCATGTCTATATTGTATGCAATTTGATCACGCGACTAAGGATTTCCCTATACTATTAACAAAGATCCATGAGAAGGGGGCACAACCTAAGTAACTGACTCATAACTTGTAGATGATGAGGGTTGAGCCTCGCGAAGAGGATTCGAATCTGAATATAGTGTTTCAAAGATGAGTTACCATCGGCGAAGATAAGGGGAAGCAACCTAAAGAGAGTACATGGGTCCGTAAAACCCCAAAAAAGGAGGCTAAATTTGATCTAGAGCGCACATGCGAAACATTTATGGAAGCAAAAAAAGATTCGTTGAGGCCTCTACCTCAGGAAGCCAAGATAAGTTAGGCAAGGAAATGGATACTTCTATGCTTACAACTTTCCTAGAAACCTGCATGAAGCTTTTGTGTGATAGCAAGGCTATAAAGGGGTTACAGGAGCTGATAAATAGGTGAGCTAGAAAAGAAAACACTCTTGGTGAACCACGCGTAATTAGAAAGATTGGTAAGCATAAGGCAAGAATTGGACATGAGATGAGACTCACTGCGTAGATAGGAGAATACGAAATGGATCGAGTTATCTTAGACCTAGGATTTGACGCAAATGTTTTTCCTAAACAAACATGGGAATGAATGAGGAGACCCACGCTGCAATGGTCTCCTATTCAGTTAAGGGTGGTAAACTAGCAGAAGATCATCCCCATGGGATGACTGTAATGAGTAACAATGGATATTGAATATGCGAGCACGTTCGCTGACTTTGAAGTGATAGAGATTATGGATGAAAACAACCCCTACCTTGCACTCCTTGGGATTGGTTGGGCTACTAACATGAATGGGGTGATTAATCTGAAGAAGCAAAAGATAACATTTGAGAAGAAATCACTTCATGTAGTAGTACCACTGGATCCTGCAAAAGGACCGTGCTTTATTAAACTGATCTGTGATTATCAAAGTGATGATGATTTGGACCACATATATAAGATAACAACGTGAGATCAAGATTGGGTGAATCTGACAGCAGATGGATTTATTCATGGGACCACGAAAGTTCCTGTACATCAGATTCAGAAGAAGAATTGGAGCACTGGCAGAACCGATTACATGAAGTCTCTATGTTGCGCTGCAATATGATGACCAAATCATTGTGTTGTGTATCTTCGGAGGTGAGAATTCTGCCATATTATGATGGTTTGGCTGATGTTGATGCATTTTTTGATGCCTTTGAAAGGGAATTTCCAAAGAAGTATCACTTCCAGGCCTTTAATTGGGGTTGCGCGCTACGCCCTCAAGATGGTGGGGTATGCACAAAGATAGAATTGACTATTGGCACGAATATAGGAGAATAATGAGAGTATGCTTTGGACATCCGAAGGTGTGATTAACAGAAAAATATGATGGGAGGAATGGTCTACACGATCACTTGGCTAAATGGACTAAAGTTTATGGTGCAGAGCCCCAGCCTAAATGGGTGCATATGTTTTTCCATACCTTAGATGTGATATCGATGAATTGGTATGTGGAGATGAAGCTCTACCATGGCATTGAAGAATGGGATATTTTGCGCCAAGGGTTCTTAATGAAGTTCAACTTTGTGGATGGATTTGAATATATTGATGAAGCACTATAGGCATTCAAAGCAATGATCTTAAGGATACCGCAGGATCGTTTAGATCTGATTCAACCTGACTGGACCACTCAGTTGAGCCATATGTTGGAGTGCTATAACGTGATTGTTGAAGAAGAAGATGAGGATCCGAGGAAGATCAGTATTCTGGAAACTGAAGTTCACCGTGAAGTTGAAGGACTAAAAATAGAGAATCCTGACATAACTACGCCACTCAAAACTAGACAAGCAAACATTGGTACAGAAGCGGAGCTGAAATTCGCAAAGTTTGGAGACTACTAGGATGATGCAACAGTAGATAAGATCACCGAATTTCTCCGTGAATACCAAGGTTTATTCCCTAAGAATTTTTTAGACTTAAAAGGGATAATAGGGGACCTAGGTGTTATGAAGATTAATTTAAAACTGGATGAAAAGCCAGTCAAGCAAAGGTCTTACTGCCTCAATCCAAAGTATAAAGAAAAGGTTCACTTAGAGTTGGATAAGATTCTCGTGGAAGGCATTATCGATCTAGTGGAAGAATTCAATTAGGTAAGCCCAATGGTAGTCCAAGAGAAGAAGCAGAAGGATGAAATAAGGATATGTGTAGACCTCAGGAAGTTAAATGACACTTGCGTGCATGATCCTTTCCCAACTCTGTTTACCAATGAGGTACTGGATAATGTAGGCAGACAAGAAGCATATTCATTCACTAATGGGTTCTCTGGGTACCATCAGATCAAAATCATGTCCAAGGATAGAAGTAAGATGACCTTCATGACCAAGTGGGGATGCTTTCAGTACACTGTAATCCTTTTGGGCTGAAGAATGGGCCAACAATATTTTCGGGCATAGTCATCGCAGTGTTCAAGGACTTCATTCATAAATTTCTAGAGGTATAATTTGATTATTGGACAGTGTTTGGATTGGTAAAGAGCCATGTGGAAAGTTTGTGCTTGATGCTAGATACATGTTGGAGGTACCAGATTGCGCTCAATTTGAAGAAATGTTTGTTTTGTGTCCCTTTTGGGATCTTGCTGGGTCATGTGGTATGCAGACAAGGCTTGCTGGTAGACCTTGTGAATATCGCGGTCATAATCAATTTGGAGGTGCCAAGGAGTGTGAAATAGCTGCACACAATGCTGGGGCATACAGGATACTATAGGAAATTCATCAAGACCTATGCTCAGATCATCGTGCCAAAGGAAAAACTGTTAAAGAAGGATGTTACATTCTTTTGGAATGAAGAATGTCAGAAGAGCTTGGATGTGCCAAAGGAGAAAATGGTCACCGCATCGATCCTAGTCTTCCCTAATTAGAAGAAGGAATTTCATGTGTATGTGGATGCATCATGTATTGCGCTGGGAGAAGTACTGACATAGACTAGTGAAGGGGACTTGGATCATCCTATAACGTTCGCAAGTAGGAAGTTGCCTAAAGATGAGAAAATTTATTCCACGACAAAGCATGAAGGATTAGCTATGGTGTACATGCTCCAGAAGTTCAAGCATTATCTATCGGGTGGAAATTTTAAGATGTATACAGAACATTATGCATTGAAATACCTGGTCAACAAGCCTGTGTTGGGGGTGAAGATATGCAGGTGGCTATTGTTGTTCCAGGTGTTAGGTTCCTATACCAATAAGAGTCATAATTTTGAATGACTAATGTTAAGCCTCTAATATTGTGCATACTTTTGCTTCTTACAAATGTTTTCCATGTTAAAAATTTAAAAAATGTAAAGAGGGTCTGTCCCAAAAGAAAAATCAAAGGACAAAATAATAAGAAAAGGTCCAAAAAAATGAAAATATATGAACCCCAAAAAAACAAAAAGAGACCATGAAAGTTAGCAAGTCAAAATGCCACTACTACTTACTTTTATGCATAATAATGATTGTGTGCATCTTATTACTTATGCCACAATCCATGATATTCAAATTTTTTAAACTTGACTATTTCATGCTTTGAATTTTATGTTTATAGTTAGAGAATAAAATCTGACCAAACAGTTTAACCTTGGCAGATTATTAGATAGATAGAGAAAATAAAAGGATTTCATCAGTTTAATCTGAACCCTTGGATGATCTAAGGTTAGAATTAGATAGTTTACATTGTAAAAGAAAAGAAAAAGATTGATAAGGGTTTGCTAACCTAAATGCACCCAAATAAAGTGAAGAAAAAAATGGTAGGGTAAGTGAATGGGTAAGTAGAAGAAAGGTTGTAGAAATATCAAGTTCATTACATAAAAGCACTTATGTCATGTTTAGATACATCTTTCAATGTGCATAAATAGTAAACAAAGTAGGCACAATAGTTTTCAAATGTGTTTTAATTAACATCCCCCCACTCACTTCACCCCTTTTACTTATTAATTTCCCCCATCAAGATGCTCTAAGTACTTAAAATCCTTTAAGTCAAAAAGGCTCAGAGCATTTCTATGACTTCTAGAGGGAATGGACCTTTGGCTTAATGACTTAGGGGGACAAGTACTAGAACCCCCTTCATGAAAACATATTTCCACTTCATAAAATCCGTTTCCCACATTACCCTAAGAAAATCCCTTTTCCTAAGGTTTAAACACCTTTTACCCCCTCTGTATAAAACCCTTTCACACAAAAAAACCCACAAAAAAGCCTTTTTTCCTATGTGCGCGAATGTTTTACTTTACCCTTGTACGAAGGAACAACCCACTCTGCAATCACATTTTCATATTAATCACTAACAATATTATAAAAATCTCATTATAAGCCCTTTTCCCGTATAATAATTAAATCCCTATATAAAATACCCCAACCTTTGGTTTTAATAAAACTAATAGAAATTGCCCATACCTCGATATAACCTTACTTAGTTTACCTAATCCCGATAAACTTGAGTTAATCTCATTATTAACCACACCCGACTCCCTAATCCCTCATTAAGCCTGGTATGATCATTTTAAACCTGTGATTTATCCCTAAACTAATCCCAAACTGCCATGATTAAAGCCCCTACCCCACACCCCCAAAAAATTCGTCCATTCCCTCCGTGCTAGTCTAACACCTGACTACCATCCAACCATCTGTGCCCAAATCAAACAGCACACAACCATATTGACTACGCCTGATGGCTGAACGAGAACCACCCGATAAAGTGGTTTTCCCTGACCCCCTGAATGCTACGTGTTGCGCTCTAAGGTACATCGGGCGACCCCTCCCAAAAAATTCCCATGCCACAAAAGCAATGTGATGGCCCTCCAAAACCACTTCCCCCACTTATTTGAAAAACTGTCAATTGTTCATCCAAAAGTAAACCCACCAAAACTAATCATTTTCTCCATAAAAGATTGGCGAAGCCCTCTTTCGCCCTTTTTCCACGCGTTATCTTTGTAAACTCCATAAATCATTGTAATCCCTGCAAACACCAAATTTACCAACAGACTTCCAAGTCTACTCTAGGAAACAATGTAGACAACCCAGCTGACCTTTCAATCTGTACCAAGACTGTGCCACCACTGCAGCTACCATGAACCATCATTTTTAAAGCCAATTCTCCCAATTCTAGGTATTTCACCACGAATTACCTCTTACCCCTTCAAATTTCGAAACCTTTAGCCTGTGTAGTGTTTTAATTTGAAAAATTGATTAAGAATATTGCCAATTTAAGAGCACCTTGCCTAAACCCTCTGAAAATCCCAAAACTTTTGATAAAACCCCTAGAGCCTAATTCAAATCCACAAGAACTAAATTATGGATGCCCCTATCACCATGGACGTTAGACTCGTTACCAGTCCACACTTAGACCTGGACCACCTTCCCCTGGCTAATAGGGATTTCCAAATCAAAGATACAACTTGAATAGAGCTCCTGCTCAAAATTCATTGCTTAAGCAAAGACAGACACCTGCACCATACGGATGATATTGGCCTCTGGGAGTCCAATTTACCCAGATACCAATTCCCCCAAGTTCATATCTTTCTAGAAGTTGTTCATATGTGTTATTCTTACCACGTCCCTAGTCATAGAGCCACAATGTCTCATGACTAGAAGGTTCCATTCACTATCACAGCTGAGTCCATTAATGAAATGTCGCAGTTCCAACTAGTGCCAAACCTAACCCCACTCTCAATTGCAGACCTGTTGGACCAGTATCCCAAGCTAAGCCCATCAATATTAGCCAGTTGTTCAAAACCTTCATTGTAGAGGTAAAACACATCCCTAAGGACCCCCCTCCATATATATAAGCTATTTTCTCTAAATGGAGCCAGTACATTGTAACCATGATATCATGTGTTTTGGGTTACACTACAAGTGAATACATTGATGAACTTATTCTTGCCTTCATGTCCATTTATACCCCAGGGCAACCTCCTGCAACCACATATGACTTTGCCAAATTCATAGCTGATAGAATCTGTGAGCATTCACGAAAATGGACAATGAGAGAGTATTCAAATACTCCTATGTATTGTACCATCTATTTTTGTATTATCAGTCGGATAATTTTCCTTCTACTCTCCATAATTATGACACCAGGGGCCAGCCTAGATCTGTCATTTTTTGGACCCCATTTTTCCATGAGCTTCAATCACCATATACATACTAATACTTCATAGATTCTTTTGTGTATCCAATCATGAGTATGCTCATTGGAAATCCTCCACCTAGGATAAATCCAGAGATAAAAAGAGTCCTCCAACTCTCCAAGAAAACCAAAGTGGGAGATTGGTACCTTTACCAAAACCACACAGAAATAAGAATATATGGTTGCCTTCTTGCACCATATAAGTTTCCAAGATACCTCCCTATGAGGTTGTTTGCCTTAGAATATTATAGACAGATAATCAATGCGGATGAAGTCAACTTTGTCATTGCCAAGAAGAAGGCCTATTTAAAAATCAAAGACTAGTTAGGTCCCTTCATATGCAATTCCAAAGAGGTGGGGAAAGAGGCAAACCTAATCCTCCAAAGCATGAAATTCCAAAGGAGTTTTGTATGGAGATATGACCCTTTATAATTCATTACCAAGAAAAGGAAAAAGGTCAAGCTAGGACCTTTTATCCACCACCCCATACTAGAAATAGAGGCATATGCAAATAAGATAGACTGGGTGGAAAATACCTCAGTACACAGAGACAACACAAGGGTAGATGTAGAAAATGCTCTGACTGATTTGGAAAAGTGGCTTGATGAGAGCTCTTTTCTACAAGTACCAGAAGAGCAATAAAGAGCCATGAGCACCCCTCCAGTCACGTAGAATCCTCAGAACGAGGAAAAAAATCCTAAAAGAAGTAGAGAATAAGCATCCACCTCACTAATAAATACATCTGAGGCACAATGTGAAACTAGTCACAGCAAGAGGAAAAGACTCAATCCTCACATTGAACAAGAAAATATATAAGATTCAGTACAAGTGACCACCATAGAAATAGACAAAATCAGGGCCACCACTCCTTCTTCAGACATGCAAGATCCTTCCACTTCATAGACTCAGTTATTGGAAAGGCAGATAAGTTTAGAAGTGTCCTCCCTCAACAGGCCTGCTGATAAGGACAATGACTTAAAAGACAGGTATAAAGACATGAAAATGAGGAATGAAAATCTTAAAGCCCAAACATATGCTCAATACCTAAAGCTCACTCCCACAAAGCAAACAAGGTTGATGTCGGCCTTTGACATCAAGGAGGGAAAGCTGTAGATGTCCTTTATCAAGCCTATGGTACAACAACCCAAAACATCATTAGATTTCAAGAGAGTTGACTTTGAAGTATTCTCAATGTACATATATCCCATACCAAATAGAACTACATAAATAGGCTGGAGAAATGATATACTCCACCCTTACAGGTAAAGCCATAGCTTCCCATAATTTACAAAGTTCATTGAATAATATCTCAACACAGTTTTAGTTGGAAAAAGCCTCCTCACAGGCCAACGATACCAAGGTTATGTCTTTGAAAGACTTAATTATTGAATTGGGACATGATTTGAAGGATATTAAAGCTACAGAGCAGCTCATAAAGAAGAAAAACAATGGTATTGCTGCACTTAGGAAGCAATTGAAAATTCCCCAGCTACAACATCCTCAAACACTGGAAGTTTTGGAGACCCAAAAAAAGCATGAGGAGTTGATGGACTTGGTCCTCCAACTCAATGATCAACTAAGGGAGATAGAAAAAGAATTGTATAATTTAATCCAAATGAAACAAACTCACATTGCATCAACTTCTACAAACGTCATCCCTATAGTGTCTATAGCAGTCCCTTCCACACTCAAAACTTCACTAACACCTACAGCTCCACCTGCCACATCATTCCCAGCTACAGCAGAGTCTACAACAACAGGTACATCAGGAGAGGATGAAGATAAATTAGTCAAGGCCATGAATGAAATGTCTATCCAAGCCACTGAAATGAACAGACTAAGACAAAAGGTGGAAAGTTTAGAAACTAATTACAAACTTGCCCAAATTATTCAACAGGAAGAGGCACAAAAGGCCAATAGAATAAGTGAAAGAGTCAAAGCTATGGAAAAAGACTTGAAATTGGAGAAACCCCTTGGGCAAGCCAAGGAACTGTTATGGGCCAATATCATTGACACGTCAAGGATATTTTGCCATCTATTCAAGTTATTTTTGAGCAGACAGAACTGATAAAGATAGCTACAAAAACTATTCAGAATGTCAAGGAGGAATTGGGAGACATGCCTGAGGATGCTAATAGACTCATCCACTTCCTCAACATTAAAAACAGATATGAGCTTCATGAGCTAGATATAGAAGACAAGATTGAAACCATTTTGGAAATAAGGAAGGTCCTCTCCAAGAGAAACCTAATGCTAAACTTGGAAGAAAAGTGCCAGAACATGCTGGTAGCCATTAATAGATTCATGACCAAATTCCAAATTTTGAGGGAGAAAGGATTGCGTAGTCCATTGGTCATAAATGACAAGCTTATGACACAACAGTACTATGACAATAGACTTAGGCAGTTGGCTAAAGAACAAGCTAGCACTTTAATAATAAAATCCCTACCAACAAGAAAAGTTTTATATAACACACTTGAGAACCTATTTTTCCACCAGCATGAGGTAAAACACTTATTCATCACCAAGCCTAATTTTTCCAAGTATATTGAAAATGATGAGATATACCAAAGGATGATGAATTCCAAGTTACTTGATGACGAATGGTGGGAAAAAATGATTGATTTAATGTAAGAAATTTATAGTAAACAGATTACCATACAGTGAAAGTGGAATAAGCAAGTAAACAGGTGAGGACAAGTCAGCATGCCAAAGTGTATCAGTGTCAAAGAGTATCAGAGGAAGGTCAAAGGTTAATAAGGTTTTCATACATGAAAGATCAAACAACAAGGTAGCTAAAAGGGCCAAAACCAACCATAAAGGCTAGCAATACCATAATAAAGGGGACAACATCAAAGTAGTTCAATAGCTGTCTCTATCTTCCTGCAGGAAGATATTTTATTTTCCTAGATTAAATATCAAGTTAGCTTGAGATATTTTGTAATAATTTTTTGTATAAATACTTCACAATTCGAAGTATGTAGTGTGGATTCCAAAACATTTCTATAGACTTCTTGATCTTAGGTCTGTAAATTTATTGTATCATTGACTGGACCAGCAAGTTGTATTAATGAATAAAGACCAGATATTTAACAAGATTCATGTGTAAAGCGAAGTGCAAATAAGTATTTTCTCACGTTGAATGTTATTTTCATTAAATTTTTCCACAATCTTTACTGTATCTCTAAAATCCTGAATGCTATAACATGGAATGATATCTCAGAATCTGCTTAATTGCACTCTGTTTTAATTGTTATGCATACTAAATGTTTTCTTCTCATATCCTAATTAAGGAATTCTTAATTGCTTCTTAGTTTAGGTTGTTTCTTTATAATCTGTAGCAAAGGATTATTTATTGCCCTTTGTTTCTAACTACCCTCTGCTCCTTGTTTAAATCTCGGTCTGAGAATTATTAATTTGTCTCTCACCTTGATTCAAACCATTCCACCTCTTTTATCGAAAACTTGTACTTTACTTTGCTAGCTTGCCCTGTGGACATTCCCTTTAATGAATTGAACTACTTGTGTTGTCCTTTCATTGACGCCATAGCCCAATGGCCTAGAGACCTCATTCTATCCATATGCTCCAAGAATCCCACTACCAAACCTTCAATATAAATCAAAAACCCCCTAAACATTTAGAACTAGCCTAAAATCCCAGCAAGCAAAGCTAAATCACATAGAGAGAGCCCTCTTTGAGCCATAGGTTGGCTAGAGCCTATGCTTAAAAGATTGGTTTGTGGTTACCTTGGTCCTTTCCTTCTTCTAATAACTTCTAGGGAAAAGTTTTGAGTGATAACATAGTGGCGACCATACTAGGGAGTCAAACCCTCAGTCCTAATAAAGCTTTAAGAAATTTTTAAATTTATATTTTGAGCCTCTTAAAGTAATTTATTATAAGTTATTTTTAAAAATCTCACAAAAAACAATTAATTTTTTTTTGAAATTTTGGCTTCAAGGAGAACTCATTTTACTAGGGCTAATCCAGATCCAAACCCTACCCCAGTAGTTGATAATCCCAACCTAATTTCAAGAAAATCTAAAAAAGAAGAAAGTTTGGTTAGCCAAATACCATTAGTTAAAGTAGATTCATGTCCTGATGAGTGGTTATCTATAAAAGAACTTCCCTTTGATGTGCCATTTGATTTATCATTATTTAGAACAAAATCTGAAAGTGAATCTAGACCCTGAGTTTATTGCAAACCTTGAAGTCCAAAAGGCCAACATGTCAATTGATGAATATATTCTAAACTCTCCATAATCATCCCTGAGTACTGCCAAGACCCTTGAGCTTTCTAGACAATTCTCCACTACTCTTAGTTCACCATTGTTCCCTTCAACTTTTGAAGTCCACTCTTCACCATAATTTATACCTTCACTCACTCACCAACCTAGCCTTGCTCATTCACCACCTACCAGTCCTGGTTCATCATCCACTACTATGTCATCTCCAAGTACCTCAACCCCACATCTTAGCCTCTTCCATCTTACAACCATGGCAAATAGATATGCTCCTCTTGTTTTACTTGCCCCACTTGGTGCTATGCCAGCATACTACCAAAGTAAAATTGTTCAATTTGATGGCATAGGACACTACATTACACAGCACCATGTCAACAAGATGACAAATTATTTTGAACTACATGAAATTGATATTGGTGATGTTCAAATGAGACTACTTGCTCATATTTTAGCTGGTGATGTTAGGAAATGGTTTAGAGTGTTACCTACTAATAGTATTGATAGTTTAGATATATTTTACCAACAATTTTTGAATATATGGGATAAGAAAAAGAACCCCTTACAGATCCTTTTAGAATATGAAAATATTAGAAGGGGACCTAATGAAACTGTACAAGATTGCTACACTAGATTCAATAATATCTATATAATGCAATCCTAGTTAACCTTAGACCCCCACTTGACTTAGCATTAATAAAGTTCCTTGATGGTTTTGACACTAATATGGCATAACAACTCAGAGAAAGAAACCCCCCAACCTTAGAGGAAATGCAAAGTGTAGCAGTTAGTGTAGAAGCCAATTTGTTAGCTAAAAGAGTTGGAGTTAGGAATCAGAGAAGAGGAACTACAAAAGATGAAGATTCACCATTTGACCTCAAAATAGATGTTTTACCAAAAGTATGGAAAAACTAATGGATAGAATAGGAAATATGGAGAGGAAGCCTCAATGGGATAACCAACAAACACCTCTAGTTAGAAACCCAAATTTTAGAAAAAACCAAAATAAAAACATTGGGAAAAATAGACCAAATCAGAACATTAGGCCTCATTTTCAAGAAAATTATGCAAAAACATCCCATGATGAAGATCCAAAACAAGACATAGAAATCAATGTAATGGGAATAAAAGATGAGGACAATGTTTTTCTTAACCAAGATGAGTAGGAACTGCATATGTTGCATCAATTACAAATCCAGTCTGGAGAGTCATTTGATTACAAATACGGATATGATTCTACCTTTTTTGAAGTACAAAAACAATATAATATAAGGAGTAAAAATAACACTAATGCCCATGACAAAACTAAGAGAACAATGCAAAATCAACCCAAGAAAAACAAAGATGCCCTTGTTTCAAAAATCCTCCAGATTCTCCCTAGATAGAACCAGAATCCTTGAAGCCCCACCATTGTAGATATAACTCCTAATCAACCATCTGATGATCAACCATCCACTTCAATTTCCCCAAAGGAACCAATGGACAAAGCTCAAAACACCAGATTTGAAGATAAGAAGATTCCCAATAAAGGAAAAGAAGACCATTCTACTCAAATCCCTGCTATGAAAATTTAAAACCCTCAAATAGAAAAAGCCTCTTTTCCATTCAATCTAGGAGCAAAGGTAGCAAAGCTAAAGATTTCAGTTCCTTTAACAAAACTAATCAAGAATGAAACCTACAAGTCATAGATAAACCAAACTTTAAACATTGCTGAGAATGAGGATTCACTCAACCTGTTTGATGACCAACCAGAACTTATATTTGGTCTAGATGTTAATGGAAAACCACTAGAAGGAGGAGTACCACCTTTCTACATTAGCCTTAGTATCCATGACAAAATTATACACAATGCATTGTTGGATTTTGGGGCCTCCTACAACTTAATGCCCAAATCATTAATGGAGAAATTAAACGTAGACATTACAAGGCCTTATAAGGACTTATTCTCATTTGAATCAAGTCAAGTAAAGTGTCTAGGATTGATTAAAGATTTATGTGTTACTTTAGTTCAATATCCTACCAAAAGAATCCTTATGGATATTGTGGTTGCTGACATCACACCAAAGTATGGCATGCTGTTATCCAGATCATGGGGAGCCAAACCTCAAGGATCTTTACAACTAGATATGTCATATGCAACAATCTTTGTTTTTGGACAACCTAAGTAACTATACTGAGAAACCTTAACGAAATATATGGTAAGTAGCTAGGATTGACATCAAAACTTTCCCATCTACTCCATAAATTTAGATATCAATTCTTATATTTTGTATAGTGCTGATCAAACACAAGAAACTATTTTAGATAGTATTAATACAGAACCAAAAGAAATTGCAGTTTCTATACAAAGTGGCCAAATTGCTATAAATAAGGAAAAGTTTGTTGCACTAGATAGTGAAAATTATGAGCATGAGATATTATGGCATATTAAATTTGATGGGTGAGTCAATAAGTTTGGGACAGGAGTGGGAGTGTGGATATATAATTTGGAGAATACTCACTTGGAAGGCCATGCATACAGACTAAAGTTTATATGTACTAACAATCTGGTTGAGTTTGAAGCATTAATTTTAGGTCTTAAATTAGTTAGGAATCTAGGAGCTAAAAGATTTTTTATCATGGGAGACTTTGAACTAGTTATAAAATAGAATGATGTTGTATATATGACATAGGACCCTAGATTAAGTTGTTATAGAGGAACTATTATAGAAATACTTAACACTTTCTTAGAAACCAAGCTTGCAGCAATTCCTAGAAAACATAATATGCAAGCTCATAGTTTAGCAATGTTTGCTAGCACCTACAAGTTACCCTTCCAACCTAACCATCAGTACACTGTTGAAGTTAGACATAGACCTACAATTCTAGATAATTTGAAGAACTGACAAATATTTTCTAATGACAAATAGATAAATAAATTTTTAATCTCAGAAGAAGAATTTGTAAATAACAATATAGATATTGATACACCAATAGATCCTAACACTAAAAATGAGATAGAAATAAATGAGATAGAATGTGAAGAAATAGATATATTTCATCCTACTAAATTTACTAAGTTAGATGTAGAGAACCTAGAGCAAGTTGAGACTGATGAAATAATTAGTGAAGACACTGAATTAATTAATCTCAAGGATAATTTCTTACCTAAGGGATTAACCCCTTTGGAAGATTTGTTTGATTCAAATGATGTTCCTGGGAAACCTAAAATGGAACCTTTGAAATCTGAATAGAGGAGTGTAATATAGGCACTGATGAAAATCCAAAATTGATCAAACTTTCAAAATGATTACCTTCAACTGAAAAAGTGAAATACATTGAGCTATTGAAAGAGTTTCAAGATGTCTTCACTTAGAGTTCTGAGGACCTCAAATCTTATGACACCAACATCATAAAACACACAATTCCTATAAAAGAAAATCAAAAGCCTTTCAAACAAAAACATAGAAGGATTAATCTTGTCTTATTACCTACAATTGAAAAATAAATTCAGAGGATGTATGATGCTAAAGTAATTGCACCAATCAGATTTTCTGATTGGGTCTCAAACTTGGTGCCAACTAGAAAGAAAACTAGTGAGATCAGAGTCTGTGTGGATCTCAGAAACCTCAACAAAGTGTCACTAAAAGACAATTACCCTCTCCCCAAAATGGACCACATTTTACAGAGAGTAGTTGGAGCAACCAAAATCTCATTATTGGATGGGTTTTCTAGTTACAATTAGATCTTGGTTCATCCAGATGAACAACCCAAAACTACCTTTACTACTCCTTGGGGCACATTTATGTATGTAAAAATTCCTTTCAGGCTAATGAATGCAGGAGAAACTTTCCAAAGAGCTATGGATATAGCCTTTTCCAAAGAAATTCATGATTTCCTTGTGATATATCTAGATGACATTATTGTATTTTCAAAATTTGACAATCAACATTTGGATCATCTAAGGCAAGTTTTTATTAGATGTAGGAAATATGGAATCTCCTTGAACCCCAAGAAGTCCTTGTTTAGGTTAGAAGAAGGGAATTTATTAGGTCATATAATCTCAAAAGATGGTATAAGAATAGACCCTTCGAGAATAGAAGCCATGTTGAAGATACAACACCCAAGGAACATTATAGAGTTACAAGTTTTTTAAGGGAAAATTAATTTTCTTAGAAGATTTACATCTAAGCTAACAGAATTAATTAGATCACTCAATAATATGCTGAAAAAATATTTGACCATAAAATGGACTGTTGAGGCCAAGAAATCCTTTGAAGACATTAAACTAGCCTTAACTAAAACACCAGCATTAATCAGTCCTAAATTTGACAGAGATTTTGTCTTATTTTCCTTTGCTTCCGAGCACACAATTGTTGTAGTTCTATTGCAGAAAAATGACCAGGGCTATGAACAACCTATTGTTTTCTTTAGAAAATCCCCGAGAGATGTCCCCTTGAAATATAACATAATGGAAAAACAAGCCTTTTCTTTGGTCAAAGCCATCAAGGATTTTAGAGTGTACATCTTATATTCTCATATAGTGGCCTACGTTCTTAATTCGATACTTAAAGACATCCTAACTTAGGATGGTCCTGATGGAAAGAGGGGAGAGTGGATTGCTACTATTTTAGAATATGATATAGAAATCAAACCCACTAATTTAATCAAGGGCCAAGGTTTAGCCAAGATCATGGTTGAATCGAACTGTCAGGCCTTGGATATAAAATTTATTGCACAAATACATAGTGAAGAGGAGATGGCAACTCCACTAATCAGCCAGGCCTTTATTGAATCACCTTGGTATGCTGATATTATTTACATTTTACTGAATTTACAAGATCCTCCTGAATTATCTAGGACTAAAAGCAGGTTTTGAAGATGAAATCCTTAAAATTTTGTATATTAGACAATGCTTTGTTTTGAAGAGATCATGAAGGTATTCTTCACAATTGCTTATTAAAAGATAAATCTAACAAGGTGTTGCAATAGTTTCATGCATGTGATTGTGGAGGACACCTTTACTAGAAGACCACTGCAAATAAAATTCTTAGAGCTAGCTTCCACTAGCCTACCTTGTTTTCTGATGTCAAGAAATATGTGACCTCCTATAAGAAATGTCAAATTTTTGAGGTAAAGAAAAAGCTTTTACCTTTACCCCTCAAGCCAACCTTTGTTGAAATACCTTTTCAACAATGGGGTATACACATCATTGCCGAAATTCACCCACCCTCCTCTGCCAAACACAAATGGATCCTCACAGCCACAGACTACTTCACAAAATGGATAGAGGCCACACCTTCAAGGCAAGCCACAGACACTGTTATCATAACCTTCCTTGAAACCAATATTTTATCAAGATTTGGATGTCCAACTAAGCTCATTATTGATAATGAAGTAGCCTTTAAATTCAAAAGAATGATAGATTTTTGCAACAAGTATCATATAGCCCTTGGCCATTCCACAACCTATTACCCTCAAGGAAATGGACTGGCAGAATCCTCAAACAAATTCCTGGTAAACATCATCAGGAAGTTACTAGATGACAATAAGAAAACATGGAATAAAAATCTAGTCAATGCCTTGTGGGTAGATAGACTAACCACTAAGAAAACAATTGGTACTTTTCCTTATCAACTAGTTTATGGGATGGAGGTTGTTTTTCCATCTTCCTTGGGAACACTAGTGATGAATTTGCTTCAAGAATTGTACGTTGAACCATATAGTACTCAAAGAAGAAACAACCAAACAATTCATGTTCAACAAACCAAGGAAGAGGTCTATATCAGGTCTCAAGTCGTGTAGGAAATGATTAAAAATATTTTTGATAAGAGAACCAAGGCTGAAGATTTCTACCTTGGTGACAAAGTACTCAAGTGGGATTCAAGAAGGAAAGACAAAGGTAAACATGAGAAATTTGATTTCCTATGGAAAGGCCCATATGTCATTTATGCTTTCAAAGGTAATAATGCTTTCTTATTAAGAGAAATGGATGGTACAGAAGCAGAAGGAGGGCCAATGAATGGTCGAATGCTAAAACACTATTTTGAACCTAGTTACTAATTTTCATTTCACATTAGAGCATAGTTTATTTTCAAAAGTCTAGATTGGATTGGATGGTTATTTTTGAAGTTGAAGCCTGAAGAGAAGGCCCTAAGCTTTAAAAAATTCACTATCATAAGTATCAATAATGTAGAGGCATAGAGGAACCTTTTGCAAGGTAACATCAACAACAACTCAGGGGCTACTAATCTAGAAAGTTCTTGACATTTCACTAGAAAATGTCAACCCGAAGTGGAGCCATTGTTAGGTTCCTATAGAAATAGGAGTCATAATTTTGAATGACTAATGTTAAGCCTTGTAATATTGTACATACCTTGGCTTCCTGCAAATGTTTTCCATATTAAAAAATTAAAAAATGTAAAGAGGGTATGTCCTAAAACAAAAATCAAAGGACAAAAGAATAAGAAAAGGTCCAAAAAAATGAAAATATATGAACCCCCCCCAAAAAAAAAGAGACCATGAAAGTGAGCAATTCAAAATGCCACTATTACTTACTTTTATGCATAATAATGATTGTGTGTAGCTTGTTACTCATGCCACAATCCATGATATTCAAGTTGTTTAAACTTGGCTATTTCATGCTTTGAATTTTATGTTTATAGTTAGAGCATAAAATCTGACCAAACAGTTTAGCCTTGGCAGATTATTAGATAGGTAGAGAAAATAAAAGGAGCTCATCAATTTAATCTAAGCCCTTGGATTATATAAGGTTAGAATTAGATAGTTTAATTTGTAAAAGAAAATAAAAAGATTGATAAGGGTTTGCTAGCCTAAATGCACCCAAATAAAGTGAAAAAAAAACGGTAGGATAAGTGAATGGGTAAGTAGAAGAAAGGTTGCAGAAATATCAAGTTAATTACATAAAAGCACTTATGTCATGTTTAGATACAACTTTCAATGTGCATAAACAATAAACAAAGCAAGCATAATGGTTTTCAAATGTGTTTTAATTAACAGCCCCCCACTCTCTTCACCCCTTTTACTTATTAATTTCCCCCATCAAGATGCTCTAAGTACTTAAAATCCTTTAAGTCAAAAAGGCTTAGAGAATTTTTATGACTTCTGGAGGCATCAGACCCTCAACTTAATGACTTAGGGGGACAAGTACTAGAACCCCTTTCATGAAAATATATTCCCTCTTCATAAAATCTGTTTCCCCTCATTACCCTAAGAAAATCCATTTTCCTAAGGTTTAAACACCTTTTACCTAGGAAAAGTAATACCCCCGCACCATATAAAACCCTTTCGCACAAAAACCCCACAAAAAAGCCTTTATTCCTAAATATAAAGCTAAGTGCGTGAATGTTTTACTTTACCCTTGTACTAAGGAACAACCCACTCCGCCATCGCATTTTCATATTAATCACTAACATTATTATAGAAATCCTGTTATAAGCCCTTTTCACGTACAATAATTAAATCCCTATATAAAATACCCCAACCTTTGGTTTTAATAAAAACTAATAGAAATTACCCATACCCTGATATAACCTTACTTAATTTACCTAATCCCGGTAAACTTAAGTTAATCCTATGATTAACCTCACCTGACTCCCTAATCCCTCATTAAGCCTGGCCTGATCATTTTAAACCTATGATTTATCCCTAAACTAATCCCAAACTTCCATGATTAAAGCCCCCGGGCCCCACTTAAACCTTTGTTGATTCCCTCCATGCTAGTCTGCCACCCTACTACCGTCTGATCATCTGCGCCCAAATTAAATGGTGCACAACCATATCGACCGCACCTGATGGCTGAACGATAACCACAAGATAAAGTGATTTTCCCTAACCCCCCGAATGCTACATGTCGAGATCTAAGGTACATCAGGTGACCCCTCCGAAAAATCGCTCGCGCCATAAAAGCGTTGCGATGGCCCTCCAAAACCACTTCCCCCACTTAACCGAAAAACCGTCAATTGTTCATCCAAAAGTGAACCCGCCAAACCTAATCATTTTCTCCTTAAAATAATGTGAAGCCGTCTTTCGCCCTTTTTCCACGTATTCTCTTTGTAAACTCTGTAAACCATTGCAATCCCTGTAAACACTGAATTTACCAACATACTTCCAAGTCCGCTCCAGGAAACACTACAGACAACCCAGCTGACCTTTTAGTCCGTACCAAGACTGTTCCACCACTGCAATTGCTGTGAACTATCATTTTTGAAGCCAATTCACCCAATTCTAGGTATTTCACCATGAATTACCTCTTACCCCTTCAAATTTCGAAACCTTTAGCCTGTGTAGTGTTTTAATTTAAAAAAAATGATTAAGAATACTGCCAATTTAAGAGCAGCTTGCCTAAACCCTCTAAAAATCCAAAAAACTTTGATAAAACCCCTAGAGTCTAATTCAAATCCACAAGAGCTGAATTATTGCTTCCCCTATTGCCATGGATGTTAGACCCATTACCACTCCACACTTAGACCTAGACCACCTTCCCCTGGCTTCCAGGGACATCCAAATCAAAGATACAACTTCAACAAAGCTCCTGCTCAAAATTCATTGCTTAAGAAAAGATAGACACCTCAACCATACAGATGATATTGGCCTCTACGAGTCCAATTTACCCATATACCAGTACCCCCAAGTTCATATCTTTTGAGAATTTGTTCATATGTGCTATCCATGCTACGTCCCCAGCCATAGAGCCATAATGTCCCATGACCAGAAGGTTCTATTCATTATCACAGCTGAGTCCATTAATGAAATGTTGCAGTTCCAACTAGTGCCAAACCTAACCTCACTCTCAATTGGAGACCTGTTGGACCAGTATCCCAAACTAAGCCCATAAATATTGGCCCAGTTGTTCTAAACCTTCATTGTAGAGTAAAAACACATCCCTAAGGACCCCCCTCCATATGTATTAGTTATTTTCTCTAAATGGGGCCAGTACATAGTAATCATGATATCATGTGTTTTGGGTTACACTACAAGTGAATACATTGATTAACTTATTCTTGCCTTCATGTCCATTTATACCCCAAGGAAGCCTCTTGTAACCACATATGACTTTGCCAAATTCATAGCTAATAGAATGCATGAGAATTTCACAAGAATGGGAAATGAGAGAGTATTCAAATACTCCTCTGTATTATACCATCTATT
Organism: Pinus taeda; assembly: GCA_000404065.3. NCBI lineage: Eukaryota > Viridiplantae > Streptophyta > Pinopsida > Pinales > Pinaceae > Pinus > Pinus taeda. Next base: position 103,272 of record APFE031257413.1, read on the forward strand.
TTTCTATTATCAGTCGGATAAGTTTCCTTTTACTCTCCAGAAGCATGACACCAGTGGCTAGCCCAGATCTATCATTTTTTGGACCCCACTTTTCCATGAGTTTGGATGACCATATACATACTAAGACTTCATAGATTCTTTTGTGTATCCAATCATGACTATCCTCACTGGAAATAATCCACCTAGGATAAGTCCAGAGATAAAAGATTACTCCAACCTTCCAAACAAACCAAAGTGTGAGATTGGTACCTTTACCAAAACCACATAGAAATAAGAATATATGGTTGCCTTCTTACACCATATAAGTTTCCAAGATACCTCCCTATGAGGTTGTTTGCCTTAGAATATTACAAACAGATCAGCAATGTAGATGAATTCAAATTTGTCACTACCAAGAAGAAGGCCTATTTCAAAATCAAAGACCAGTTAGGTCCCTTCATATGCAATTCCAGAGAGGCTGGGAAAGAGGTAGACCTTATCCTGCAAAGCATGAAATTCCAAAGGATTTTTGTATGGAGATATGACCCTTTATAATTCATTACCAGGAAAAGGAAAAAGGTCAAGCTAAGACCTTTTATCCACAACCCCATACCAGAAATAAAGGCGTATGCAAATCAGATAGACTAGGTGAAAATACCTTAGTAGATAGAGACAACACAAGGGTAGATGTAGAAAATGCTCTGATTGATTTGGAAAAGCAGCTTGATGAGAGCTCTTTTTTGTAGGTACCAGAAGAGCAAGAAAGAGCCATGAGCACCCCTCCAGTCATGCAGACTCCTTAGAACAAGGAGAAAAATCCTAAAAGAAGTAGAGAAGAAGCCTCCACCTCACCTACGAATACATCTAAGGCACAATGTGAAACTAGTCACAACAAGAGGCAAAGACTCAATCCTCACATTGAACAAGAAAATACAAAAGAATCAATACAGGTGACCACCATAGAAACAGATAGAATCAGGGCCACCACTCCTTCTTCAAACATGCAAGATCCTTCCACTTCACAAACTCAGCTATTGGAAAGGAAGATAAGTTTAGAAGTGTCCTCACTCAACAGGCCTGTTGATAAGGGTAATGACTTAAAAGACAAGTATAAAGACATCAAAATGAGGAATGAAAATCTTAAACCCCAAACATATGCTCAATACCTAAAGCTCACTCCCACAAAGCAAACAAGGCTGATGTTAGCCTTTGACATCAAGGAGGGAAAGCTGGAGATGTCCTTTATCAAGCCTACGGTACAGCAACCCAAAACATAATTAGATTTCAAGAGAGTTGACTTTGAAGTATTGGCAATGTACATATATCCCATAGACCAAATAGAACTACATAAATAGGCTGGAGAAATGATATACTCCACCCTTATAGGTAAAGCCATAGCTTCCCATAATTTACAAAGTTCATTGAAAAATATCTCAACACAGTTTCAATTGGAAAAGGCCTCCTCACAGGCCAAGGATACCAAGATTAAGTCTTTGGAAGACTTAATTATTGAATTGGGACACGATCCCAATGATATTAAAGCTATAGAGCAGCTCATAAAGAAGAAAAACAATGGTATTGCTGCACTTAGGAAGAAATTGAAAATTCCCCAGCTACAACATCCTCAAACACTGGAAGTTTTGGAGACCCAACAAAAGCATAATGAGTTGATGGACTTGGTCCTCCAACTCAATGATCAACTAAGGGAGACAGAAAAAGCATTGGATAATTTAATCCAAATGAAACAAACTCACATTGCATCAACTTTTGCAAACGTCATCCATATAGTGTTTATAGCAGTGTAGAAATTTTGAATAATATGACACTTATTCACATAGATTATCCTGATTATACACTATTTGCGAAATCATGCATAATACATAACCTCCTCTACGTTGATCATCAATTTGCAGTATTAAAGAAATAATCGCATGCGCACATTGAAGCATCAATCACACATATCAACACAGTATGTATTGGGGAAAGCATACAGCTGAAAACCCCTCAACTATCTGTATATCATATTGATTGAGAACATGTAACAATACATAGTACAATACTCCTTGCAAGTACTCAGTACTATCTCCACCTGTTACATACAAACTAGCTCAGATATGAATCAATCATAGGTTCAAATCTCCTTCGTTGCTTGCCTGCCTCCACTGCGCAATCCTGCATGAGAATACTACTGAATGGCTGAACCAAACTCGTATTTACCTTGTGTAACACTAGGCAATCCTCATTGGCAACTCAATCCCATTGATTGTGCAAATCACATGCACAACTATAGTCACAACTGACAACTGTCTTGCCCTTTCACTCACCTCTCACACGTGTCTCCACTGAACTGTCCATGCACTGAGTTAAATGATGTATTCCTCAGTTGATTCATGAGTTAATAATTAGTGAATTAATTAATATCTAATTCACATCACTCATCATTAGTTTGTTTTTCAGTTAGACTAAATACAACTAGTTCAACTAAGTCAAACTGAACACAACTCCATCAACTCCTCATTCAAATCCACATAACTCAATCACTGATGTTCTAACTGAAGTCTTTCATGCAATAGCTCAGGTAACCCATAAGAAACATGTATTTCCTTCTGGTAGTTGCATGTGCCACATCTATAGCTCGAACTGAAGTGCTCCAAGAGAATAAGATAATGTTTATAGTCCAAATATTATTAAGAGCTAAT
>APFE031257413.1:121570-185524 GCA_000404065.3 Pinus taeda
GTCCACCCAACCTAACATAGGGTCCAAAACCAAAATTTTCTAGGGCGCTGCCCCAGACCCCATAAAGTGGGGTTACGAGTACCCCTCAAACCCCCTGTTAACTATGTGGAAAGAATATAACACAACCCAACAGTCATCCCAAGCATGTGATGTGGGCTTCTATTCTATAAATATACCATTGTGTTGCATGCCTTAGCCCACAAGTGAAGTGGTAGGCCTTGGTCATGCAGCATTGCCTGTGCTTCCCCTACAATAGTTCTGTTCTTCCTCTCAGCCACCCCATTTTGTTGTGGGTTATGAGGTGTTGTCAAATCTCGCTTAATTCCTTCCATTGCACAGAAGTCATTAAACTCTTGAGAGACATATTCTCCACCATCGTTGCTTCTCAAGGCCTTGATCTTCTTCCCTAACTCTTTCTCGACCAAAGCTTTGAACTCACAAAACTTTGTTAAATTTTGGTCCTTCTTCTGCATGAAATAAATCCATCATTGACGAGAATAATCATCAATGAAAATCACCTAATACCTTTTCTTCATTGTGGATTCCGTCGAGAATGGTCCACACACATCAATATGAACTTTCTCTAAGATAGCCTTCGCTCAACTGTCTCAATCATGAAAGGAAGATTTGTTGTACTTTCCCAAGGTACAACCTTTGCATGTGTCAACTTTCTCAAGTTTACCTTTGGGAAGTCCTGTAGATATCTATTGCATTATCTTCAAAGCTCCATGATGAAAATGGCCCAACTGTCTGAGCCAAAACTCACCGATGTCTTGGCTTTGCACCAATTCTACTTTCATACTCAATGCTACACAATCATCTACCTCTAGTTTCTAGAGATTCTTCACTTGAATCCCTATCCTCTTGGTCTGACCCATGGCTATGTGTCTTAGGAATGCCTTTCCTTTACTGAAGACAACATCGTAGCCTTTGTCCTCCAACATCATGATTGATACCAAGTTCTTCTTTAGTCCAGGCACATGCTTCACATCTGTCAAGTTGATAGGAGCTCCATGCTTCCTCTGAAAAGAAACTATGCCCACTCCTAAAACACTATAACTTTCATCGTCATCCATCTCTATGCGCATCTTGAGGTCTTTCTCCTCCAAGGCACTGAATAAATTTTTATCACCAGACATGTGGAATGAGGCTCCACTGTCAAGATACTAGAGACAACCCATCATCGATGACACCATGCATGCGATGAGGGTAAAGTCCATTTTAAACTGGGATTCCAATGCCTCACCTTCCGATCCTTCGAAGGATCCCTTCTTGGACTTCTTCAATGGGCAATTAGTTGCATAATGTCCCATATTGTGACAATTAAAGCATCTTACTTTAGACATGTCACCCTTCTTCCCTCCATGAGAAGAATTTGATTTGAAATGGGAAGCCTTCCCCTTCCCTTTCCTTGCCTTACTTGCTAAGGCTAGATTTTCTTCATCATCATCCTTGGATAAAGAACCATCTCGTGTGCTCCTCCTAATCTCCTCCTACATAAGATACGACCACAATCATTCTCAATCGGAAAATTTCTCCCTTCCATTCACAGAGTCTTGGTAGCTATTCAAACTCTTTGGAAGGCCAAGGAGAGTGAGGCTCACCATATCATCATTAGCAGTAGTTATTTCCACACTACCAAGCTCATCTCTACAAGTGGTGAGCTTGTTCAGATATGTAGAAGTATCACCCTCCTCCATCTTGATTCTTCAAAGCTTATCCTTGAGCACCAATTTCCTCTGGTCACTACTATTCTGGTAGAGGTCCTTCAATGTCTTCCACATTGAAAATGGAGTATCCTTCCCATGGAGACTCGAGACAATATGGTCTCAAACTCCCTTAAGGATGATTCGTCTCGCCTTTGCCACACACTTCTTCCACTCAACCAACTCTTGTGCATTAGTTTAAGTTGGCTTTGGGATTTCTTGATCAATGAATTCCTTCAAGCCCTTGTCTTCTAATACAACCTCCATTCTATCTTTCCATGCTATGTAATTCAGGCTACCTTCCAAGGCATACTCAAGTCTCAAGCCATAGAATTCCATTGGCCAACATTGAAGTATGATATGAATTTGATTTGCATCTGCAACCCCGAACTTCAAACTTTGAATTCTCTTCTCAGTATACTATTCGCAGCTCCAATACCATGTAGAAAATTCTCTACAAATCCTACTCTGATGCCATGTAGAAAATCTGGTGGTAGGTTAACCTGATAATGCAATATTAGTCAAACCAAAATACTATAACCTACTTCTATTATCTATTCGCAGAAGCTTAAATATCGAGCTGAACAATATAACCAAAAGAAGAAGAATCAATCGCACAATACACATGAAAATACTTTGGGGAAAGCCTCAGCTAAAAACCCCACACTATTATATTATCATACAGGTGGAAATACATAAGAATTATACAAAGCCTTAGCTCTCATAGCTAGCCAGCTCTCAGTACAATCGTCACAGATGCTCACAGGAAAACTTGGCTTCTCTCAAGCCTTCTTCTCTACCATCCAAGCTCATATTTCCTTGCATTGTTCCTCTGGGATGATTCACCTTCAAACAAGTGGAAAACTCATTAACCAAGTGGATGGTTCTAATCTCACACATTGTCAAAACTGCACAATCCATAAGGAATGATTCCTTGACTGCATGCATGAGTTTTCTTTATAAGAAAAAACATGCAACTGATAGTATGCTTTCCTTGACTTTAATTTCAACTGGGTCTTTCTCAGAATAGACATGCATGAGTTTCTAATGAGGGAATCTTCAGTTAATTGGAGTAGCACTAGTTGAGTGCATGCATGCATCAACTAACTATTAACTCACCATTAGTTCCTCAAATAGTTTGGAACTAATTTAACTTAAATTAACTAAGTAAATTGAGTTAACTAATTACAACTCAAATATAACTCAATCTTGTCTCCTTAATTTAAGGGATAACTCTTGCATGACTTCAGAAAGACTTCTAACTTGAATTTCTCCAATTAATTAAGTCAAAATAACTTAATTAATTATTTCCAAGTAGCTGTTAAGACTAAATTCGATTTTAATTCACAATTTAATTCAAGGAAAAATTAAATTGGAATATTCTTGTTGCCATATTTCAACATAGTTTGCAGGAAACACAACATAAAAAGCAGGCAGGTAGCATAGGGCCAGCGACGGAGTAGATGTTTGAGTAGGTGAAGTAGGAAGAAACATAGTGCACCGCCAAAGTCACAGTGGTACAGGTGGAGTTGGGAGGTCTTCGTGACAAGATCTTCGTGCCAACAAAGTGACTCAAAAGGCGAGTCACCATGTTTTTGTTGGGGGCCTGTTTGGAATGGGTTCCCCTAGAGTCAATTTTAGGGTGAAAAGCCCAAGTTTTGGGGTAGAAAGACAAAATTTTGTATGAAAGAATGTAAATTCTCTGCATTTTGTGGTCACGGAGTGTGAATATGTAAATATTCATTAAGGGTTTCCACCTTGATTTTGTGTAAGTCATGTCGACTTTAAAGATATACCCATGGTCTGCAGACCATGGGATTGTATAAAAAGAAGTCCTAAAAGAGTCTCTTAGTAGTTCAATTCAGTAGATCATGGATGAGTCATTGATGTAATGTGTCTATGAGAGCTAATAGCGAAGAGTCTTAGCATAGGAAGAGGCTCTGCAACTGAGTGCATGGAGGCCTAGGGTATAATTCCATAGCTGAGTGCGCAGACACTTACAGCTGCATGTGCAAGGTAGTCAGAGTTTGTACTGGAAATATGGATTATCAATAAAGAGAAGTATTCTGGAATTACCTATGTATTTTACTTCTGTTAATTGCATGTGATTATGTTATGTAGAACAATGGGTTTATGTTTTAATGCTATTCTGATGCGTGAATATATATGTTTCTCTTTGTTATATTAACACAATTAAAGATATATATTTATGCGAAGATGATCATAATTACAGGTTAAGATTGTATGAAAATAAGATAATTTGAGTAAATACAGAATTAAGAGTAATTATAGAGGCGTGTAAGTGCCTGATCTATCTATTTAGGGTATGAAAAGGACAGTTGTAGACCTTCGCAGAGGACAGTCATAGACCTTCGCAGAGGATAGTCGTAGACCTTCGCAGAGGATAGTCGTAGACCTTCACGGAGGACTCCAAGATGATTAAGAAAGGTGTATCCATAAGCCCTAAAGGGTTTATCGATCTGTGCGAAGGTAGAGTGAAGATCTAAAAACAACATCACTACCATCTCAGGGTGAGGAAGCTTGGTTCTTGTATCCCCCCATACTACTTCAGGTGAGACTTCATTCTACACTCCACGGATTGATGCCGAAAGGGCCAGTAGTGTAGGGATTTGCTTGGCTGACTAACGCTGAACTTGGGTCAGGGCCCATCAAGCCAACATATATCCAATTGGTAAGGCAAGGGTTCCCGCGAATACTTCATCCATCCACACCACCTTCACCTTCACCTCCACAACATACACCTTCACCCACACCACCACCATTCATTATGTTGAACATGATGGAGTTGCTCGTTTTCAAGGGCTTGGGTAATGAGGACTTGAACCAGTTTTGGTTTGTTGTGAAGGACGTGTGGAAAACAAAAAATATTACAGATGATCATATGAAAAAAGCGTAGTTGGTTACTTATCTACAATATCGTGCATTGACGTGGTAATTAAGTACTATACTGATAACCTAATGGCATCATTAGTGGACTCTCATACTATTCTAAACAAGGAGTTCGATAGGCCTAAGTCTGAAACACAATCAGTAGTAGGATTCAAGGAAATTGTGATGAGGATTGGTGAAACACCATGGGAATTGGATTAGCAAATGAAGTGTGGAATCCGTGAAGCCAATATGAATCTCATAGGCAGTCAGCACTGGGATTGGTTTATAACCGTGCTCCTACCACACTTAAGAATTGCCTTATCACAGCAAAAGATACGGACTCAGGCAGAAGCAATGGAAATCACAATGAGGTTACATGAGACACCTATCCAGGACGCGACGTTGGGAGTTCAACAAATTCATGTGGAGTTGTAGAATCTCTGCTTAGATTTTCAAATCTTGAAAAAGGAGAAATCAGCTCGGCCTAAGGTGCATGAAGAAGTTTGGTGTCTCAAGTGTAAGAACTAGGGGCATGATAAGGATCATTGCCTTGTGTTCGAAAATTATATGGCAGGAGGAGGGCCAATGCACCTGAGGCTGAAATCTCAAGTTGGACTAAATATAGGACCCGCGTTGTGGTGTGATATCTATCAAGTAGTAGGAAAACATGTAACAAATTAATTGCCACTTACTACAAAAAATTGTATAGACGCCACAACAGTGATCCTACAACTTCTGTAAATTGGTAGGCCATGATGAATGTAACTGTCATAGCTATGAGTTAATGATGGAAAGAACACCCGAATATTAGATTCAAATAGAAACTCGGCCTCTAGATCAAGGCATAAGGGGAACGCATGGAGGATATCAAGGATGCAAAAGAGGCCGAGGAGGAGGATGACCTAGTAGAGGTCGAGAGAAAGTTATTTTCTATAATTTCGGAGTGCCAGGACACTTCACGTGGGAGTACACAAGCCAGACACAATTGTCATGTCAGTATTGTACTTAGTTTGAACATGCGATAGAGGAACACCCTATACTTATAGCTAAGACGAAAAAGAAGAAGGTGTAGCCTCAACAACCTACCTAGACTCTACAGATGATGAGGGCTGAGCCTCGTGAAGAAGATCCCACTATGAATATTGTGCTATGAAGTGGGATGATGACAAGTGAAGATAAAGGGAAGCAACCTGAAAAATGTGAGTGGGTTCAAAAGGCTCCAAAAAAGGAGGTGGGATTTGATCTGAAGTGCGTGAGGGAAACATTCATGGAAATGAAGAAAAGCTTCATTGAGGCCTCTACCTTAGGAAGTCAGGATAATTTATTTGAAGAAGTTAACCCATCTATTCTTACCACCTTTTTGGAGGCTTGTATGAAGCTACTGTGCAACAGAAGGGCTATGAAAGGGTTACAAGAACTGATAAATAGGTGTGTTAGTAAGGAAACTACTCCTTAAGGGCACCACGCAGTCAAAAAGATAGGAAAACACAAGACGAGAATAGAGCATGAGATGAGGCTCGCTGCGCAAATAGTAGAGTATGAAATGGACCAGGACATTCTAGATCTAGGGTTAGATACGAATGTTTTTCCTAAATAGACATAAAAAAGAATGGAGAGACCTGTGCTACAGTGGTCTCCTATACAATTAAGAATGGAAAACCAATAGAAGATTATCCCTATGGGAAGATTGGATGGAATAACAGTAGACATAGAAGGCATGAGCGCTTTGTTTGATTTCAAAGTGATCAAGATTGTTGATGACAACAATCCATACCTCACGCTCCTTGGAATTGATTGGGCTATTGACATGAATGGGGTAATCAATCTGAAGGATCAGACAATGTCATTTTAGAGGAAATCATTCTATATTGTAGTACCCTTTGACCTTGTAGAAGGGTCACACTATATTGAACCGGTCCACAATTATGAGGAAAGCGACGATGATTTGGATCAAATCTACAAAATAACTACATGAGATCAAGATTAGGTTAATCAAACTACTGATGGATGCATTGCATGGGACCTCAAAAATTCTTGTACATTAGATTCAGATGAGGAATTGGAACAATGGCAGAATAGATTACACACAAAGTATCCACACTTTGCTGTAATATGATGACTAAATCGTTGCATTGTGTGTCATCGGAGGTAGGAAGGTTTCCTTATTATGATGGTATTACTGATGTAGATAAATTTTTGGATGCATTTGAAAGGGAAGTTCCTGATAAGTATCACTTATAAGCATTGGATTTGGCATTGCGAGCTACACCAGCAAGATGGTGGGGTATGCATAAAGATAGTTTTGATGGGTGGCGCAAGTACGAAAAATGATGAGATTGGGTTTGGTCACCTAAAAGTTCGGTTAACAGAGAAATATGATGGAAGGAATGACCTGTGCGATCATTTAACAAAATGGATTGATGTTTATGGAATGGAGTAGCAACCTGAGTGGGTGCATTTATTCTATCACACTTTGGATGTAATACCAATGAATTGGTACATGGAAACAGAGCTCTGCCATGGCACTAAAGAGTGGGACATTTTGAGACATGGATTCTTGATGACGCTCAGCTTTGAGGATAGGTTCAAATGCATTGATGAGGCACTGCACGAGGTTAAGGTAGTGATATTCAGAATACTGCATGATCATTTGGACTTTATTTAACCAAATTGGAGCACCCAGCTGTGCCATGCACTCGAGTGTTATAATGTGACTGCTGAAGACGAAGAGGTGGATCTAAGGAACATTAATATCCTAGAGGCACAAGGGCACCACAAAGTTGAGGGACCACATATAGAGAATCCAGATATCACCATGCCACTAAAAACTAGACACGTAAACATTGGCATAGAGGCAGAACCAAAGTTTACGAAGATAAGGGACTACTGGGATGATGCTATGGTGGACATCGTTGTTGAGTTGCTCCGCGGATATCAAGATTTGTTTCCCACAAAATTTTCAGACTTGAAATTCATCATAGGTGATTTGGGAGTGATGAAAATAACTTTGAAACTAGATGCGAAGCTTGTTAAGCAGAGGCTATATTGCCTTAATCCCAAATACAAGGAAAAGGTCCACCTAGAGTTGGATAAGAAGCTTGCAATGGTTATTATTGAACAAGTGGAGGAATCTGATTGGGTAATTCCAATGGTAGTTCAAGAAAAGAAGCAAAAGGATGAAATAAGAATTTGCGTAGACCTCAAGAAGCTCAACGACGCTTGTTTTCATGATACTTTTCCAACTCCATTCATAGATGAAGTATTAGATAATGTTGGCGGGCAGGAGGCCTATTCATTCACTGATGGGTTCTCTGGATACCATCAGATAAGTATCGCACCAAAAGATAGGAGTAAGACTACATTCACGACTGAGTGGGGATGCTTTCAGTGTACGGTAATGCCTTTTGGACTTAAAAATGCGCTAGAAATCTTCACGCACGTAATCATCATGGCGTTCAAAGAGTTCATTCACAAATTTTTGGAGGTATATTTTGATGATTGGACAATGTTTGGATTGTTAAAGTGCCATGTAGCAAGCTTACACTTAACATTGGATACATGCCAAAGGTATCAAATAGCACTAAACTGGAAGAAATGCTTATTTTGTGCCCCTTTTGCAATTTCATTGGGTCATGTGGTATGTAGGAAAGGATTAATGGTGGACCCTACTAAAATTGCAGTTATAATCAACTTGGAAGCGTCAAGGAGTGTTAAACAGTTGCACGCAACTCTGGGTCATACGAGATAATATCAGAAGTTCATTAAAATTTATGCTCAGATTATGCGCCTATGGAAAAGTTACTAAAAAAGAGAGCTACATTATATTGGAGTGAAGAATGTCAACAGAGTCTAGATGTATCGAAGGAGAAAATGGTAACTGTGCCGATCCAAGTCTTCTTGGATTGAAAGAAAGAATTTCATGTGCATGTGAATTCATCATGTATTGTGCTAGGAGCAGTGTTGACATAGGTTGGTGAAGGAGAACTTGATCACCCTATAGCGTTTGCAAGCAGGAAATTGGCTAAGGCAAAAAATAATTATTCGACAATCGAGCATGAAGGGTTAGCTATGGTATACACGCTCCAGAAGTGCCAACATTACTTGCTAGGTGGACATTCTAAGATGTACACAAAATATTTTGCATTGACATATTTAGTCAATAAGCCTGTGTTGGGGGGGGGGGGGGGGGGGGGGGGAATATGCAGATGGCTGTTGTTGTTTTAGAAGTATGATTTTGAGGTGATTGTGAAGCCAAGAAAGTTGAATGCAGGGAAAAATCATCTGTCGTGCATTGAAACTAGAGAGGAGCCCACCAATTTGGAGGAGGGGCTACTTGATGCATAAATCTTCGCTGTTTTCATAGTGTTTAATCACTTTATAGACATTATCCACTTCCTGACTACAAGAACGATGCCAGAGGGATACACGAGTCAATAGAAGAAATATTTGGTAGTGTGCATGGTAACCTTTTTAGTTATTGCAAGGCATTTGTACAAGATGGGGTCGGATGAAATATTGTGATGTTATGTGTCTAATTTTGAATGAAATAGTATCCTCCCAGAAGCTCATGGAGGAGCTACGAGAGGCCATTATGCAGGAAAAGTGACAACACATAATATTTTACACACTAGGTTTTGGTGGCTGATGCTGCATAAGGATTCCAAATCATATTATAGGTCATGCGATATATGTTAGAGAACGGGCAGGCCATCATGGAGGGATGAGCTGCTTCTGAATCCACAAGTGTTATTGCAACCATTTGAGAAGTGGGCAATTGATTTTGTAGGGCCAATTCAGCCTTCAAGCAAGAAGATAGATGCACGGTATATCATCACTGTGACTGAATATTTGACCCTGTGGGCGAATGCACAACCTGTGAAGTATTTTACATGGGAAACAACAACAAAATTCTTGTTTGAATATGTGTTGACTAGGTTTGGTTTCCCAAAGATTTTGATGAGTGATCATGGTATGCATTTTCTTAATGAAATGATCAACGCGCTGATAAAGGAGTTCCAAGTTTATCATTAGAAGAGTACGCCACATCATCCTCATGCTAATGGGATGGTTGAGAAATTTAATAAGGTATTGAAGAATGTGCTGACAAAGGTTTGCAATGCACAGAGGAATGATTGGGACATTTGCGTACCAACAATTTTATGGGATTATATAACTACTTGTAAGAAACTTACTGGTCAAACACCTTTTATGTTGGTCTATGGCGTAGAACTATGATGCCTATGCAGTACATTGTGCCTAGTCACGCATAGCAGCTACACAAGAATGGTGGACCGTAGAGCTTTAGAAGAGAGGCTCGTGCAACTGATAGAGATAGATGACGATAGGTTTTTGGTTGGATTCCATCAGCAGGTTTAGAAGGAAGGTGAAAAATCTTGTCACGATCGGCACATCAAACTGCACACCTTCAAGGTAAACGATTTAGTTTTATTATATGACAGTAAGTTTGATAAGTTTCCAGGAAAATTTCAGATGCACTAGCTCGGGCTGTATGTTGCCAAAGAGATTACAAATGGTGGAGAAGTTCAACTCGTGAAGTTGAATGGAGATTCATTTTTGGGAGGGTTAAATGGAAGCTGATTGAAGCCATACACCAGGGATCTAACCCAATGACTACATGATGATAGCATAGCCTTAGCACTCGAGATAGCTGCAAGGAGGTGCGGGACTATAAACTACACTTCCCGGTTTGTAGAACTGTGCAACAAGGGGTCTACATGAAACAGGATGGTGTCACAGTACCAAAAGAAGTGCGAAGGGAGCTACATTATAAGGGGAGAAATCATGCAGCGCAGCTAGAAAGTGACTGATACCGTCATTTTCCTTGATTTAACTGTGAGGAGACAATTAAGAGGAGTAGGGGGCAGCATTTAGGACATTTAAGGCTGGATTTACAAGTGAAATCTCTAGAAATATAACACCAATCTAGCATTTATGGATAGATTTTGGGGGGGACGATCAAATTTGAATTTGAATTTGCCTATAAATTACACGTGGTTGTGAAATGGAAAACACTTTGCATCCTTAGAATTTTTGTGCTGTGTTGTCTAGAGCACATGAATCGCAAGTATTTCGAAGCTTTTATCACAAGCCTCACATTTGACAAGTTGCCTAAGTTAGATCAGAAGCTCATTGCTGATATCATGTTAGGACGAGGTCCCGCTAAAACCACTAGTACTGGAGGAACTATCACCTCTAAGGGAGCTACTCCATAGGTGATGAACATGGAGGTTCTAGTTCAAGTGCCAGTGACATCGAGGTCACCTAGGCCGAAGCCTACACCGGTAAGGAAGGTTCCAAAACCAAATAAAGATAAGCAAAAGACATCAGCACCAATGCGTGAGTCACCAAGGAAGCATGTTGCTACACAGGCCCAGAGAAAAGAAAAGTTGAGTGTGAAAGAGAAGGGAAAAGTGGTCGATCTAGAGGCTAAGGATGGCATGGAAGATATAGACATTGATGGGGTGGACCTTATATCTAAGTTTCCGGAGTATATCCCTCTATGCAAGGGAAATGTGAAGGTCCCCACGGACCTAGATGTAGGGAAATTCCTCCTCAACACACCCCTGTTACCGAAGAACCTAACCTTTGAAGGTCCGCGCTTAGCACAAATCCCACATTTGAAGCTATAATATTAGGATTTGGTAGACCACAAGTGGTTCCCCCACCTTGCTATAGATAACTACGTGAAGAGGGTCTTCTACAAAGAGTCTAGTGTTATTGTGCTAGAGCCTGTGGAATGGATTCGAGAGTGAACCAATCGGGGTTGTTGAACCTATTGTAGGTGCCCCACTACCATAACTCCAACATAAACCTAATCATCATTAAGCAATTGCTATGCCTGGTGCATGACAGGTGCTTATGGCCAAACGCGACGATCTCCATCACTAATATGCTGATCCATTGGATCACGCTATTTCAAGGTTAAATCCAGCCAAGGAGTTTGGCAAAAAGACGAGCGAACATGACCTCGCGGAGAAGATGAAGGACATGTTCAAAATTGTGAAGAAGCCACGCAGGTACTTGATTACCTCAATTACTGACCCTACGGTAAAGGTTGCCATGCAAATTTTGGTTGCAAAGGTTATGAGAAAGTGTCGCATAGATGAGGTGCTGACACCAGTGGTTTCTTTGGCAGCAGAGTGCATAGAGGGCGTACAGTTCAACTGGGTGTGCTACTTGTGGAGTGAGTTCCTCGTGAAATGGAGAGAGGCACAGGACGAGAGTAAAGCATTCCACTATTTGGGGTTGTTTCTCTCAATTGTGTTGGTCACCTGGGATTTGTTGGAGGACAACCAATTTCCTCCCCAAGAGAAAGATTTTCTGGAGGCTACAAAATTTGCATCTCTGTGGGCCACAAAAGATGTTGTGTGGGTCAAAGAGACCAAAGTCTTTTGGGTACTGGTGGAGGTGATAATTCACATGGCCATCAACTAGAAGTTGCGGTTGTCACCCACCGTGTTTGAGCAGCTTTCAGGGTACATGGAGTTCAAAGCTGACTTCCACTACGTATACATTTGGGCGCGAAAGGATTGAGAGAAAAAATGGTTTGACCTACCATACCTTGCTATGGATGACGTTATTGAGGAGGCCATCAAGTGCTGGCCAATAGATTGGAATTCTCCTTTTGATCTGGCTGCAAGGACTAGTAAGTTAGTGGAGAAGAAGAAGAAGGACGTGGCGAAATAGAACGTACAATAGTTGGCTGAGAAAAGGAGGAAAGAGGCTGAGGAGAAGGCCAGGGTAGAAGCGGAGCATGCCGTGAAGAAGCAGGAAGAGTGTGGCTCCTAGCAAAGTGATAAGTCCCCTTCACCGCAAACGGAGGAGGAAGAACATTTAGAGCAGGGTGGTGGTAGTCAGGAGTAATAGGAGAGCACTCCCTTCCAGATCAAGAGATATAGAGACTAAGGGAAGGGAGGACCACGGAAGAAGTCAAAGGCAAAAATGTCATCACTCGATCCCATCGCTTTAATAGACAATGACCTGGATGAGATAGGTGACAAGGTGTAGGATAATACAACAAAATTGTTGCAATAGCTTGAGCAACAACAAAAGTAGGCACTATGCACCATCTAAAAGGATCTGCGTGAGATGCATATCTAGGCCAATATAATTTAGGTAAGTGCAAGGCAGATCAGTGCTGCCTCAACAAGTTTGGCAACAAGGACCACTTAAGCAGCCGAGATGGTCCGTCACTAGATCTCCGAGCAGTCGCACTGCCAAATGGATCTTTGAGCATGGAGGCAGCTGCTGACAAGGCTATTGTTAGCTCTCTAAAGAACATCGGCCTCAACTTGGCCATGCTCCCCAACGATTTTCTTCACATGCTACAAGTAGGTGTGATAGCAGAAGTTAAGGTCCAAGAGCAGCGCGCACTGAGCCTTATTAGCAAGTACAGAGTAAACAACGAACAAATGTTCATTGAGAAATTAGAGGTGCTAGAAGCAAAGAAGAAAGTCCAAGCACAAAATGACCAGCTTGCAGCCGCAATGGCAGAAGCCTGTAGAACAGTACTTGAGATGCATATACTAGAGGAAGCGCCATTGGAGGTGAAAATTAGAAAGTTGGCTACAGGCATGGTCGATGCCAAGACAGAAATGGCTAGGGTTCAATTTGAGCTAAACTTGAAGATAACAGAGATAGAGTTGAAGTCACAGCCTTCAACTCCACCAAAGATCAGGGAATAGCAAGAAGCCACTATGAAGGATGGAGTTGCGACACTAGATACCGTGGTGGCAGACTGCACCACTCTTTTTGAGAAAGCAATGGAGGTAGTCATGGCTCTACATGAAGATCCCACCCTATAGGCCTTGAATACACAATCTCGCGAACTCTAGCAATAGTATGATGAAGTCAGAGAAATGGCACGCACCATTGTTGCCACACAATGCCTTGCTAAGTTGCAGGAGGCCAAGTAGCTACATCTACAAGTCGAAGCAGCGCAGAAGAAAGAGGTGGTCCTCAAGACTAGATTGGGGCCTTGGCTAGATGAGGCCTACATTATCTCCACCAACATTCAAGAGAAGTTGGCGATCCTATAGAGTAAGTAGCAGAAAATCAAGGAAGACAGTGCAGAGCTAGCAACAGAGCAGCTAGTGGAGTAGATCAAATAGGCAACCACATAGATTGCGACTGAAGTGGCAGTGGAAGTGGCACAGGTAGATTTAGGGAGTTTTCACAGTAAGATCTCCATGCTAGTAGAGTGACTCGAGGGCAAGTCACCATATTTGCGTAGGGCACCTATTGGGATGGGGTCCCCTAGGGTTAATTATGGGGAAAAAGCCCAATTTTTGGGGAAAAAGCCCAAGTTTTGTTGTATAAAATGTAAAGTCTCTGCAAGTTGTGGTCACGGAGCACGTAGATAGTTAAAGTGTCATATATGGTTTTACCCTTCTTTTATGTAAGTTGTGTCGGCTTTTGAAGATCTACCCATAATCCACAGACCATGTGATTGTATAAATAGGTGTGTCTTAGGATGTCTAAGAAAAGTATTCATGATGAAGACAGAGATAATGGATTAGTAAGAGCAAGAGCAAGAGCAAAGAAGTCTTAGAGTAGAAGGAAGGCTCTACAGTTGTGTGCACAGAGGCCTAGAGTAGAGTTCACAACTGAGTGCGTAGACCCCTACAACTGAGTGTGCAGGGAATTCTTGTGTCTATAATATTGAACTGATTATCAATAAAGAAGATTGTTGCAGAAATACTTGTGTTATCTCTTTAATTCTATTATATGAATGTGCCTTATGTTATAATGGGTTTATAAAATAATGATATATTGATGTGAAACTTTACATGATTTATATTAATACATGAACATAATTACTGTTAACTGTTTACGCGAAGAATATCTTGTTGTATGTTGAAGTTACTGAACACTTAAGCCGATCGGAGTAATTACTAGTTTATAAGTCATATTTGATGTGCGTAATTATTTGATCCACCTATTAAGGGTCCGCAAAGGACATTCATAACCATTCACAAAGGTATAGAAACTGATTAAAGGGAGTTACATCAATAAGCCTTAAAGGCTTATCGATCTATGTGAAGGAAGATTTAGGGCATAAAACAACATCATGCTCATCTCTGGGTGTGGAAACTTGGTTCTAGCATCCCCCCATACTTCTTCGGGTGAGACTTCATTTCGTGTTCTGCTCGTTGATTCCAAAATGGTCAATAGTGTAGGGATTTGTTTGGTGAAACTAACTCTGAACCTGGGTCAGGACTCACTAAGCCAACACAACCCTTCTACTGCTTTCTTATAGTGCAGTAACTTCATATAGGTCTTCAGAAAGGTAGCTATTATTGAAGCATCTACTCTTGTGTCGCACTAGTTTCTAGAATTTTCTCCTGGCTTCCTAAGGTAGAGGCCTCAGTGAATTTTTTCTTTGCTTCCATGAAGTTCTCTTTAGCGTGATTAAGATCAAAGTCTATTTCCTTCTTAGCAGCCTTGTGAAACCACCTGTCATCCTCAATCCTCTTACATTAATCTGCACTAGTTGCCATACCACTTCTTGCCAGTATATTTATGCTTTGATATTCTTCATGGGGCTTTTCCCTCATCATTTGAATGTTTTGTGTAGGCTATTAGGGCTATTCCTTCTTTTCTTGCATCTTCGCCGTAAGTACCAGACATTCTTCTATCAAATGGTCAAACTCTCAACAATATTGACATGACAAATGTGTGGGGCTTGTATAATCTCACGCGAAGTGCCATGCTTCACCATAGCAGATCACCTGCCCACGCCCTCGACCAACTCCACTCACTCTTCATTGTCCTCAGCCTTGGAATCCTCCACACGTTATTCCTCCACCCTATTCCTAAGGTCAGTTCTCTACCTGCATTCAGTAAGTAGGGGTTCTATCCATCATCAGCTCATAACTTCTACAGTGGTAGTCATCATGTCCCACAGATTTACAAAAATTGCAAAACAACTGCTGAGGGGTCTATACAAAATCCTGCAGTAAATGGAAATTACCAGTGGCGTTGTGTCTTGTAACCTGATAGATAGCACACCATAGCGTAGCTCCCACACTCGTCCCATTGTTATTCATTGGTTTCTGGGGAACAGGCCCTCCCCCAATAATATAGTTCTTATACACCGAGAATGGTCCTTATCATGTCGATGAATTTTTCATTTCAAACACCAAACCTCAGCGCGCTCCTCTGACTAAGCTTCTTTCCCTTTCTTCAAGCTCTACAACTCCAAGTGTAGGCTTTCTAGTTGTGAGTGAACCTATTGCACTCCTTGGTTCGTATCATTTATGGGTGAAGCATCCAACCTCATCGCAATTTCCAAAGCTTCCACTTGTGTTGCTATCTTTTGTTGAGACGTAGGTACTCTCAAGTGTGGAAAGAGTGATGCTATATACCAGTCGGGGTGCTAGGAATATGTAATTATCATATTGGCTTGCCTAATAAATAATTTCAATCTTTTATTGAAATCCAAAGGCGTTTCATCTACCTTCTATTGAACTTCCTTAAACTTAGGCTTTCTGAATTCCTTATTCAGAGATTGTTGGGTCTCTGCTAACGATGCGGTGTTGTTATCATTGCAATACTTGATGTACCATGTTAATGCACAATCCTGTAAAGTTATGACCAGTTGTGCTTTCTTGATATTATCATTCACAATCTGTTGTGACGTCCATACAACTCCTGCGACAACCAGAATTGTTCGGGATCTTTGCAGCCTACTCCTCTAAAAATCAATATTTCATTACGTTCCCCATGTTGAATGGTGGAAGTGGAGGTGGAGGGGGTGAAGGTGTAGGTGTGTGGGGTGGAGGTGGAGTGGATGGATGAGGTATCCTTGGGACACCCTACATAATTAACTAAACTGCACTTCACGATGTAATTAGCACCATCCCTTCATTGTCACTTAAATTGAGTTCAATGAGCAGACTAAATTCTAATCTTGATCCTTTGTTTATTCTAAAGAATATCCCACTTCGCATAGTCCCAAACATCAAGGTAACTACATAACCCTCGTTTCACATAACAACATTTTAATTCAAGTCTTTAATGATTTCAAATACTTACCTGACAGTCCCTTAAAGAGCCTTTGTTCTGCTTCGCTATAGCTTATATTTATATCAATTGCAGAATAAGTCAAAAAACCTCCCAATGTGTGATCAATCCAATGATCCAAAACCCACGCGATATTACTTCCTGATGCTTCTAGATGTCACACCAATTCAAGAGTCATAGTATAGGGCTATTAAGCCTCCACGTCCCTTGACTATCGACCGATTTAGACAACCACTCGTGTAGTTCATCATGGAAGAAATATAAGAATGTATTGGTCTCACCTGTGTACAAAAATATCTACAACCACTACTCCTTGGATAATTTAGGGCTCCTATTCTCTTGAGCCATGAACCTGTGCACATTTTGGTAAATCCACTTTTCAATCTCTTTCTTCATAGGAAACCATTTATCACACATCTCTTAAATAGATCATGGTCTCGACAATGGAACCATTTGTTGACTTAAGGGGGCTTGACTCAGGTTCAAAGTTTTTCACGCCAACCAAAAAAAGCCTAATTGCTAGCCCTTTCGGCAACAACCTGCATAGCATAGGCTACAGTCTCACCCGAAGCAGTATTGGGGAACACTAGAACCAGGTTTCTGCATCTAGAGTCCATGTGATAAGTCACCTTAAGCCTTTGTAGCTCAGATTTTCCTTTGCACAGATTTGTATCCTTCTATGGTCTGCTATTGTAACTCTATGAAGATGGATTCCAGACCTTCACGAAGGTCTGTAATCAGAATTTATAGTCCTAAAAGAAGTATATTGTCCACTTTCATGCACTAAATAGTAACGCTAGATTTGGCTTTGTGTAGATCTACCCAATTCAATAGAAATCATAACAGAGTTATCCATTAACTTCGCAAAACTCAGTAGAGTCATGCAATAACTATACTTCATTTCACAGGAAACAAATCATTAAGCCATAATGCATAACTTGAACAAAAATAAGAATAATACACAAAGGCAACATATTTATTCCAAAACTAGTCTTTATTAAGTTCAGCGTTCAAATTAAGGACTCTTCCACCCTCCGCACCTAGCTGTAGGGGCCCACGCACTTAGCTATGGATTTGCCAAGGTCTCTGCATACTCAGCTGCAGGAGCCTTCCCCTTTCGCCTAAGTATAGGAAACAAAGCTTTCCTGCCTTAGCACTTGCCCAAAAAACAATAATCTTCTATCTTAGATTGATTCTTAGACTTGCTAGAATCAACTATATATAGCTTTTCCAATACAATACCATGGTCTGCGAACCATGGGTGAGTCTTAAAAACCAACCTATCACTTACCCAAACAAGGGGCTAAATCCCCTTCGACTCCTACTTAGTTGTGCACTCTGCTTCGACATTTCATGGAGACTTTACATTCTTTACAAAATTCTTCTCAAAAATGGGTTAAACTAACCCAAAATTGACCCTAGGGACCCTATCCCAACACCTTATTGTTGTAGTACCTCTCTAACAAGTATTTCTTCCTAAAAAGTCTCTTGAACTCCCACAAACTCAAGTCATCTATCCTGATGTCTCTAACCTGCTTAACATCTTCCCACTAGATGTTTACTAAGATAGCTATTTTGGCCTTCATGTTATGGGTGTACTCATTTAACTCAAATAATTTGTTCATCCCAAGTATCCAAGCTCTGCATCTTCTGGCTTCTTCACATCTCCATCAAAAGTAGGTAGTTTTTATTTCTTGAATTCATCCTACAACCCATATCATTCCTCCTGTAAGGATGATAGTGATGACGATCATGTATTCTATCAGAACCAGAATTAGAATAGTACCTATACTCATTGCCCCTACTATCCAGAGTTTCAAAAAACCTGCCATCTCTCAATGTGTCAGATCTATCCGACTTGTGTCTACCAAGATACTTGTTTCCATATGCCCCATTAGTTCCATCCTCATGTACATCTCTGATCCGAAGCAACCCTTATCGTTTCAATTCTGACAAACTCTGAATAAGTATAGCATTAACCTCTGCTTGCTTCTCTTATACATGTATGATCTGGTCATTATCTTCCTTCAAATTCCTTATCTCTTCCTTTAAGCTCCCAGTGTAGCTGCCAAATTGGAAAGATTCCCAACACCATACTGCTCTTCAGATTCATAGGGAGAGTCTTTTTAGTCAACCATCTTTTCTAGACATTTGAGATTTCTTCTTACAATAAATAATATGTCAGATAAAGCAAATCACAATAAATTTACATACCTTTGTATAACTCAGGGAGGATACCTTGTCTGCAAGATCACCAAATATGCATGATACATGTATAACATAATCATAACAACATATAGACATACATAAATAAATGTATCGACACATAAACAATATTCTAGTTATGGTTTTGTCATCAATGCAAGGCCATATCAACAATGCATGATATGATCTCATGCATGACAACAACCATTACTCCATTATACACATTACCACATGCAAACAACAACAAGCATAAGTTATGCCTAATCAAATACACATATGTATAAACGCATGTGGTCAAATATAAGCAATTAGTTTTTGTAATCAACCTATAGGACTGATACATGTAATCAAAATATTCAAGAATGTAACCTAACATACAAGGATGTAGGTAGGCGACATAAAATCAACATGTAAGTGACATATAATCGATATGAAACCAGTCACATACTCATGACAAATACATTTCACGAAACCAATATCAAATTCTCCATAAAAACCATACTACAACCATAATCAATCATCAACCCAAGGAAAAAGCACATGAAATGCAAATGTAAGAGACACACATGTAACTGCCATGCATGCATGACCAGCACACACCACCCATCCAGTCCGAGAGTTGAACCATGCTCTAATACCAGTCTATAATACCCTCCTCCAACATCCACCCTAGTAACCATGACAGTCGGGGTAAAAATAAGACAAGAGGCTACTATGATCAGATTCAACCTCCTATGTTACCTTAAGGAAGTGGAATCGATGGAACATCACACACATTCATCCAACATCATCAACAGAACCCTCAAGAGACAAGTACACTCAAACAGCCTGTCCCTCAGTCCCACTTCTGTTTTGGATCTCTTAAGCCATCTTCTCTCTCATGCTATGGAAAAGGGAGCAACCAACAACTCAAAGTCACTCTCACGGGATTCCCTTCCAGCGAACAGAGACCAAAATCTCCAATTTTATGCAAGTGACCCCGAGATTTAAGCCACTTTTAAAGGCTCGGGGCCCAAACCATTGCCTAGAATGCAGTGATAGCTTAGAATCAGTGAAAATATAGGGAATCAATTATGTGAAAGCAATAAACTGAACAAGACCGTAACTAGACCCCAACTAGCCATGATAGGCATTTCCTCAAATACATCATCAAAAAGTAACCTATAGATGTAAACAACAAAATTAAGTGTAGGGATCTCATACGTATTTGAGAATCACTACGAACCATTGTTCCCTCATGTCATTTGCTGCATTACCCTCTATTAGGTCATAGACACATTATCCATTCATATACAAGTAAAAACAAGTTGAGAGCCATACATAGATGTTGTCATAAAATATCATATAACTAGCATAATAGGAACATAAATACCATAAAAATATCAAACATCAGTACATTTACACGTGAAAATCAAGGGAATGGATTTCTCATTAATGAATGAAATGAAACAACCGAAGATGGGACTACCACATTCCACTGAACCATATATTCGTTGAGCCAAGTCTCTCTTCAGCCAATCACCACCGTGCCATATTCCAAGCATGAATGTGGGACTCATAGAACACACAAAAAACACAAATCAACATGGATTCCATCGGAGTTCTCCACCTACACCGTGAGGAATTTGGGTGCCTCCTAGTCTCTCATGATTTACCATGCATCCACAATCTGATCCAAGGATCACTAGGCCCTACATCAAGACATACTCTCCAGGCTTTACCGTGCATCCCATCCCGGGATCACTAGGCCGAACAGAGAGAAAATACACCCCTTGGCTTTACTGTATATCCTACCATTCATTGGCAAGGATTCGTAGACCCACCAAGGCACACAATCTGGCTTTACCGTAAACCACTGTCTAGTTTAGGGGTTACTAGGCCAGTGGATTTGTGATCCTCAATTCGATTCAGGGACCACTCAGACCTTTTGTTTGTTAATTAAGAGATCCACCCCACTTAGATTCAAATCCAATTCAGCCATCCCACATAAACCATATGAGAGAACCCATCTTATCAAAGATATCAAGAAATGGTAAGGATAGGCTGAAAATATTGTCACACCTGGAAAAACTCATGCCATGGTAGAAACGAAACACATGAAATCCCATGCATGCCAAATCTAGCAAGGAAAATACATGTGCAAGTTGATACTTGCCTTCAAGCTTGTTATAGTTGCTTGATCCTGCCTTTCCCTGCTTGATCTTTGCTTCCTCTTGCCTTCTTTGCCTTTCTTACTCTAATGCCAAAGTGATCCAAGAAACTCTAAGTATCCAAGAGTATGAGAGAGATAGAGAATAATGAGAGAGCTACAGAACTCATCTGGGAAAGGTTACCAACTAATCCTCTGAAGCCTTTTTATGAATGAAGCCTCAATTTTCTTCATTTTCCATTATTTTCCTTCATTTTTCTCCTCTCATGCAACTTATGACCTTTCACCTCCATTTTCTTCTAATTTCCATTATTTCCATAAATAAATGTGCCAAAAAAGGCATTTTTCCTTTCCAAAGCCTTAGCCATTTCTTTTTCCATTTTCCTTAGCCATAAACAACCAAATGAACACCCCCATGATGTATTTCCCAACATTCAGCTCGGAATAAGTGTCCCATCGACCGTGGTTATTAGTTTTTCCTTTATTAACTTTTATTACTTGGAATTTTTACCAGGATTGTTACACTAGCTATATTGAGTTGTCAAAGCAAGCCAACTCCTTCAACAAAGCAAGTGGTTCACCAAGGACCAGGTTCAATAAAAAAATCCTCACCTCATGGAGGTTCTATACGCAATTGGGACCATTGCTTCCTAAGGGGGGAAGACTGATACAGGCGGATATTGGTGGCCACCCGCCTATTCCACCTAGATCTCCAATTGGTTTCATCACTTTTCTTAATTATAGCAGAATTTACTATCTTTAGTAGTATTTGGGTCTTGAACTTCTAGAGTTGTTTTGACTCCCAAATGATAATTTTTTTAGGTTTTCTGCAGGTCTATAGCCTACTGCAAATCTTATAGTACTAAGAGAGATATTTCCAATGAGGTATAATATGTACCAAACAAAGATCATATGACCAAGTTATCATCCCAGAAAGTTAGCTACTCAACTAACCCCAATAGGGCCCATAAAAACTTAGCATTCCATCTCTTGGGGTGAGGGTTTTTGTGGTTTAGGGTTTCCTTTTGTTTTTTAATCATAAAAAATCCCTTGAGCCTCATTGTAACATGGTTCAAAGGCATGTATCTACCACATATCTTCTCAGAGATAAGCTACTATCACTTGAGCTAGTTTATTTCCATTCTGTTTGAAAGAATCATTCAATTCTTTGATATTAATGAAATGAATATTTATTTCTCCTTCATATCTATGCTTATGTTTATATATGTATTTCTTGTGTTCGTGCATAATTCCATATCACAACCACCTTGGGCATGCCCACACAAAGGCAAGGTGCCCAGATGCCCATAGGAAGATTGTGTGCATGAGTCAACAATAAGTGGGTGAGTTGAAGCATTAAGAGACACTGCTGCATGGCAGGTGCCATTGAAAAATCAGGCAGAGGAAACTAAAAATATGTGCATGATGCAAACGGATCAGGAAAGATGTGCAATGGGCATGATCAGGATACATGAGCGACAGTCAGCACGATGTGTAGAACAACCTATGGTGAGTTAGATAAAATATATGACAGGGTGATGTGTGATACATGGAAATGTGGGTGTCTAGGTGCCCAATGGGTAACTATCTATTGGGTAGGAGGAATTTAAACATAAACATTCATTAAGACTTCGTGTCTAATTTTTTTAAACATTATGTTACCACAATCTAGTTTTAGAGTAAAGAGTTCAGTGGTCTTAATTTTTCACAAAAAAATTAGGCATGCTAACAATTAATTTGTCAACATCAGTTCATAAAAATTGAAATGGTGGTGGTGAGAAATCAAATGTCAACCAAAACTTTATTTTACTCTTTTTTTCCTATAAAATGCATTAACTTAGACATAATTTTCGAACATCTGGAAACAAATTTTTGAAAACCAAGAGAAAATCTTGTTGGGAATGAACCCATTAACAAAAACCTCTCTTAGTTTTAACACAAGTGTCATGGTTTGAGATATTTGAATAGATATTTGAAGCCTATTTTTCAGGAATTCACCTAATCAACTTTTAGTTGGAGAGCCACCTCATCAAATTCGACTGGGGCATCCTTAGCTTCAACCATGACTCGAGAAACAACATGATCTTCAGATACAGAATATTATTTCTTTTGTTTTATGATGGAACAATGTAATATATTTGGTTTAAATTATATATTTTCTCATTTATTTTAAGACTTTGTAATTAAGTTTTTGCTTAAAACTTGGTTATAGTTGTGTAAGTAATCTATGAAGTGTGTGATTTTGTAAGTGTTAACACTCAAGTTGTCCCTAAGCTCCTGAAGGGATACGGCTGAGGTAACCACAAACCAATCTTTGGACTGCAGGTTCTAGCCCACCTGCAATCAGAGAGGGCTCTCTCTTAATGATCTAGCTTTTTTGATGATGATTTTAGGCTACTTATTGGGTTCAAGGGGTTTTGTTTGTGTTTGGGTGGAAGGAGGTTGCTTTAAAGTAGAGAGGCAATGCATAGTGTGACAAGTTTCAAACCATTGGGCGTGGAGTCGTGGAGTAAGGCTGCTGGTGTGTTTTCTTGGTCACAAGAGGAAAGAGGGGCAAGGTAACTACTCATGAAACAATACTCAGGCTAAATGAAGATGGATTGAAAGGCTAAGGAATGAGAGGCAACAAAGAATCTCTCAATCAGGTTAGCAGAGGGAACATAAACGAGCCCTACCTAGAAGCAGCTAAGAATTCCAAGATAACAGTCATTCATATATGAAATAGAGAAAATATGAGCCATTAGGAATTCATATCTATGTGTAAATCAAGAGGAAAAAATTAAGAAGCCACAGAAACTGAGCATAGAGTGCAAGTAAGCAAATTCTAAACCAAACTTTTGTTCTGTGACTTGAGCATATGTGAAATTGAAATAACATAGGTAAGGAATACTTATTGATTCATAAAACAGCACAAGATTACCCTCATTCACTCTTCAGAGACATTAACAACACATCAAACAGTCCATTCTCCAAGCTTTCAACAATCTTTAATTATATCAAACATGTCAGATACAGAGCAAGTCTCTCTTGGAGTGCATTTACAAACTAACCAACCAACCAACCAACCCCTATTCCATTGTTCAGGGCTGTCTTTATAGTGAAAGTATCTAAGAGTATTAATTACAGTTGACCTAAACAGGTCTACGGAAAAAGATTTTTAAACCTAAACTTGTGCTGAAATTAAATGCAAGTAAATATCTATTGAGCTGCGCCAGAAGCAGCTGGACCAAAATGAGTTAATACGGTGTCCTTGGTGGCTCGATGCAGTGCTTCTGCAATAACTGTGCTTTGAGTTTTGGTCCACTGATCTCATGTGACTTCGATGTGTACTAACTATGATTTGAGAGCCTTTAAATGACTTTTACTGTTTCTTTGACTTGCTGAGGGGCTCTTTAATGTTTCATCAGCGTCGAGCACTGAAAAAATCTTCATTGATACAATTTGTTGCAACACTGATACACTTTGATGTGAGTTTTGGCTTCTTTCTGCTTCTGATACTCTTTTAAACTGCTAAATCGCCCTTTTTCTGCCCTTTCAAGGAAAAAATGACTGCTGAAGAAAAATATTCCCCATTTTGGCTTATTTCCCATAGCGATGAAAAATTGCCTCATATTTTGAATCTGGGCTTCCTAAGCTGTGATTTCACACTTGCGCGCTTTTCTGGTGGGTGACGTCAGCGTGACGTTAGCAGTGGGCCCCAATACGAAGGTGATGTCAGTAGGGTGACGTCAGCGGGGTGACGTGGCAGTACGGTAGGGTGATGACGTGGCAGTACGGTGACAGTGATGTGGCATAGGACACGGTGGTAGGAGGCCGACGCAGGCTGACAACGCGGCAAGGTGATGTCATTCAGGGGGAAGCGGTATCTGGTTTGCAATGCACTGATTTTGTGCACAGGTGGTATTTTTGGAGGCACCTCCGCCACAACCGGGAGGGTGACGCGTGGCGGGAGTATGACGAGAAAACCGCCCATCTCCCACACGCTAACCCACAACATATCGAGGTGGGAAAAGACCCGCCCACCGTAGATCTTGAGCGCGGCAGATCGGACGGCTGGCGGGATAGATAAGGCGATGGAGGGATAAGGACGGGACCCGTGTGCCATTTTTTAATTTTTTAATTCGGCAAGGGGGAAAACTTTAGAAAAGTGGGTTTTGGGGTTAAATGTGTGGGGTTAAATATTTAAATGTGGGACTTTAGGATAGGGGCGGAACATGGGTTTTGAAGGAAGGAGTCTGAAAGCATTATAAGGGGCTTTTATGCCTTAGAAAGGTGGAATCAAGGCCTAAAAGAGGGATTTCATGCATAGGAATGAGTCATAATGCATTGGAAGATGTTTAGAAAGGCAAGATGAGGGTTCTTGCTAAGTTTCAGGCAAACTTAGCAATTCCCAAATATACTTATAGTTATTTTTCAACCAGGGGGAGGGGATAAGTATATAGGGGAGTTATTAACATAGTTTTAGTAGGGGAATGGGAGATAGATAGGGAGTTACATATTAGAGTTAGTAGTTAATATGAATTGTGACAAGAAAGCGCTAAGTGTATAACTCTTAGGCTATAAAGGGGAAATAGGACTTATAGCGGAAGTATGAACATTTCTTGAGTAAAGCAGGTCTTTACCAAGGCAATTGATATGAAAATTATGAGACTAAGAGATATCAAGTAGATCTTGACCTCTTCAGGGAAATTAGTGAGTGATTTAGGGAGTAGGGGAGAAGGGGGAAGTTAGTCATGCCTCGCTTGAGCTCCTCCAAATGAAAACTGCCTTATAATTGTGACCCAAATAGATATGACATTTGAAAACATGAAATTGATCACAAATCAACATTCTGCAACCTCAAAACTACCTACCCAGCCTACTAACCTAGCATTTTTTCTTCTTTTGGTTTGGGTGCACTTGACCTTGCAGACCCTGACTATCCTTTTTTCTTTTGATTGCCCTCCTATCTACATCTACACTTATTTCATCCAGGGGCTCAGATTAAGTTGTTGAGCATCCTTGCTTCTCTACCTGTCTAAGAATCTGCCAAGATTAAGCTATTTGGATAGATAATGATTCTCTATATTCTACAACAGGAAGTTGAAACCTAGGGAGACGAAGATTAAACTGTTTGGACCTCCCTTTAACTGAAAATTCTTCAAAAATGGAATAGCACATCAAAATTGGAACACAGCAGTGGCATTTAGACTAGCACACTCTCATGGCATCCTTCTTTGGCCTCTGTAGCAAATATGGAACATTGCAGCATGCAAAGTATACATATTTGGCATGTAAAAATGTCAATCATGAAAGATGAGTAAGCTGTTGCAGCAGGAGGCTAACAGTGGCTCCACTTGGGGATGGCTTTTCCTTGTGGAAAGCCAAGAACAATAGGTTAGGCTGCCTTGATTTTCTATTGTTGCTGTAGGTTGAACTTCTTAGTGTTGACTATTAGATATTTGGAACTTTGGGATGAGAACAACACTTTCGCTCAACTGAATTGCTTGTGAACTATGTAGCACTACCTGCTTTCTTCTGCGTGCTCAATCATTCGGAATGTTACACAAAAATAAAACAAAGTACTAATATATACAAACATTTATGTATAGACATGATACCGTTGGGTTATTCTCAACAAAAGGGATCATGATAATGCTTTAATATTCAGCCATTTACAGGGCCCTCTTCAGTTGTGCTGCCATCTACAGATTTGAGGAAATATGTGTTATTACCTTGCACAGCACTGATAATGAATGGACCTTTCCAAAGAAAATCAAATTTTGCATGTTTGCCCTTGTCTTCTCTTCGTGAGTCCCACCTTAGAACTTTGCTGCCAACACAGAAGTCCTTAGCCTTAGCTTTCTTATCAAACATCCTTTTGAGTTTCTCTTGCAAAATTTGAGCTCTGTCATACACTTGCTCTCTGGTTTGCTGAAGATGAATGGTTTGATTGATTCTTCTTTGAATGTCATTTGGTTCAGCCTGAATCTCCTGTAATAGTTTGATAGTAGGAATGCCCAAAGATGAAGAAAATCTGGCTTCCATGCCATATACTAGCTCATAAGGGCTCATTCCAATGGATCTCTTGGTTGAAAGTCTGTCTGCCCACAGGGCATTTGTGAGCTTCCTATGCCAGTTCTTTTTGTTTTCTTCCAGCACTTTCTTTATGATGTTGATGAGGCTTTTATTGGATGATTCGGCTAAGCCATTACCTTGAGGGTAGTAGGTTGTAGAGTGGCCCAAGGTAATGTGAAATTTATGGCAGAAGTTGAT
Organism: Pinus taeda; assembly: GCA_000404065.3. NCBI lineage: Eukaryota > Viridiplantae > Streptophyta > Pinopsida > Pinales > Pinaceae > Pinus > Pinus taeda. The sequence continues at coordinate 148,823 of APFE031257413.1, forward strand.
CATATTTTGGGATTTGAAGGAAGCACCGTTGTCAGTGATGATCTTCTTAGGGCAGTCAAATCTGGAAAGGATATTGCCCTCAAGGAACTGGATAATAGTGGAGTCATTGGCTTGCCTACATGGGATAGCTTCAATCCACTTGGTGAAATAGTCAGTGGCTGTTAAAATCCACTTGTGCTGGCCTCAAGAAGAGGGATGGATTTCACCTATGAAGTCAAGACGCCATTGTTGAAAAGGCTTTTTGGTTGAGATGGGCTTAAGGGGCAAAGGCAGCAGTTTTCTTTTTCCTTCAAAGATTTGGCAGTTGTGACATGAAACAGCAAATTTCTTGACATCTGCAAATAGAGAGGGCCAATAATAACCAGCCCTTAAAATCTTGTCAGTAGTGGACTTCCAATATAGATGCCCTCCACAGTCCCCTGCATGGAACACTTTCATGATGCTGTTAGTTTCATTTATGGTTAAACAGTTCAGCAAAATTCTTTCATGATTTTTCCAAAGCAGGGCACCATCTAAGACACAAAAATTTGATGCTTTCATTTTTAGAAATCTCTTTTTGGTTCTGGACAACCTTGGGGGAGCACAGGTTTAACAAAACATAGCAAATATTAGCATACCATGGGGATTGTAAATCGGTTTCACTGATCTGTGGAGTAACCAACTCATGTTCATTGTCCAGTTGGTTAATGTCTAAGGCCTGAAAATTTGTTTCGGACATTAGCTTGGCTAAACCTTGTCCCTTTATCAGCTTGGTGGGTTTTATCTCAATGTCATATTCAAGAATATTGGCAATCCACTTGCCTCTTCTACCTTCTAGTCCTTCTTGAGTTAATATGTCCTTTACAACAGAGTTTGGGACATAGGCAATTACATGTGAATATAAAATATAAACTCTGAAGTCTTTGATGGCCTTAACAAGGGCATAGGCCTGCTTCTCCATGATTTGGTATTTCAAGGGTGCATCTCTTAAGGCTCGGCTGAAAAATTCAATTGGCTTTTCATTTCCTTGATCATCTTTTTGCAAAAGGACAGCCGCTATAGTGTGTTCAGATGCAAAAGAAAAAATGATAAAATCTTTGTCAAATTGTAGACTAGTGAGGACAGGCGTTTGGGTCAAGGAAGCTTTGATAGTCTCAAAAGCCTGCTTGGTTTCAAGAGACCATCTTAGCTTGGCATCATTTTTTAACATGTTGCTTAACAGTCTTATCAGTTCGGCTAAATTTGGGATAAATCTCCTTAGGAAATTGATCTTTCCAAGGAATGCTTGCAACTCTTTTATGTTTCTTGGGTAGGGAATTTGGAGGATGGCTTGGATCCTTTCCGGTTCAATTCTGATACCATCTTTTGAAATGATGTGGCCTAACAACTTACCTTCCTCAAGGCCAAACAAGGACTTCCTGGGGTTCAAGGAAATGCCATATTTCCCACATGTCATGAAGATTTGCCTTAAGTGTTTGAGGTGCTCTTGATCGGATTTAGAGAAAGGGGTTAAGTCATCAAGGTAAACAACAAGGAAAACATGTATTTCCTTGGCAAATGAAATATCCATTTCCCTTTGAAAGGTGGCACCAGCGTTGTTTAGCCCGAAAGGCATTTTAACATACTTAAATGTTCCCCACGGTGTGGTAAAGGTTGTCTTGTCTTGGTCATCCGGGTGAACAAGTATTTGATTGAAACCTGAAAAATCCATCTAGTAAAGAGATTCTAGATGACCCCACTACTGTTGCGGGATTTTATTCCCTAAGGCTCTTGGGTGGAACCCTAGCAGACTGAAAGTTGTCTAAATCAAGAAACATGCACACACACATCCATTATGCTTGAAAAAGCTATTTCTAAGGTGAGAAGGACTTACCTCAGGTCCTACGTTTGGGTAGTTCCTCAAGGGTGCAAACCCTTCTTCACGTCCCTTCCACTCCTTTGCCCTGTAAAAACAACAATTCCAAGGAATGCAGCAGTATATGGACAAAGATTCACATGAAAATCATCTTTATGTTATACAAGAAAGGACTTAGTTATAAACTTTTAGACATCCATTCATACATGAAATTCAAACATGAACATCATTAACATAAAGAAAGAAGCATGTCGGGAACAAGACGTGTTTCTTTATTAGACAAATAGAATAGTACAAAAAAGAGCAATATCACTTGAACCACTTCTGCAGGCTCAAAGCTCAGCCTCCTTCTGGATCCGTCCCGCCTCAAGCCTCTAGTAGGTCTCCCTCCAATACTCACTCCAAGATGTCATAACTAAGGGATGAACATCAAATCACAAGGAAACAAGGGTTTCCTGTACAAAATGGGGGAAGTGCAGAAGGCACAAGGGTTTTCAGACTTGATCAGGGGGAAATCTCAGTATAATAACCTTTCTCTATATTCTCTCCTCCTTTAGGCCTTCCCCTTGATGTCTTTTTATACCAATTCCAAAGTAGTTTTTTAGTTAGGAATTGGCTGGGGACAGTTGAGGCCACGGGCACTAACAGGTGATCAGTAGGTAAAACCCGCGATCTCCGCCCGAAAATAAGGAGTTTTGTATTTTTTTAAGTGTTTTAATACGTATACGCGGGTTGGGTATATATGAACCCGCGTATACACGCGTTTAACTCAGGGAAATGTCACGTACAGGGAATAAAACACTGTTTTTTAGATTTTGGACCAGGTCTGGAAGGAGGGGTTGCCCTAGGCCATAAGTGCAGCATCACAAACCATAATAGTGATATTTGGAGCTATAACAGCGTGTCCAAAGGATAATTATCCAACACCATTCATCGACCAAATCATCGACGACTATGCTGGTTGTGAATCATTTTCATTCATGGATGAATTTTTAGGTTACAACGAGATTGCTATAAAACCCAAAGACTGGCACAAAATCACCTCAGACATATTGTTACAGCTTACTTGGATGATCTTCCAACCCATTCCAAGAAACAAGCGCAACACCTAGATCATTTAAGAGCTATCTTTCTTAGGTGCCAGTTTTATAACATACGTCTGAATCTGCATAAATGTGTTTTCTTTGTCAAGACTGGATGCTTACTTTGATTCATTTTCTCCAAGTGTGGGATTAGGGTTGATCCCGATAAGGTGAAGGAAATTACTCAATTGCCTGAACCACAATCCATTCTGAAGCTCGAATGTTTGCAAGGGAAAGAAATTTTTTTACGATGATTCATCATAAACTATGTCGAGCTGATGAAAGGCTTTATGTGTCTACTTAAGAAGGGAGTGTTGTATTTATGGGATGATCAAGCTCAATGATCATTTGATGCCTTGAAAAAGACACTTATATTAGCCCCACTCCTTAGCACTCCCAATTATGGGCGCGACTTTCTTCTATACCTAGCAGCCTCTCCATCCTCTCTAGGGATGGTCTTGGTTCAAACTCATGATGAACGGAGTGAACATGTGATATATTATCTATCGAAGGGCCTAGCTGGGCCCGAACTCAGATATTCACATGTGGAAAATCTGTCCTTGACAATTATCTGTGTTGTCAGCTTCTTCCGACATTACATACCGCTGCAACAGACTACTGTCCTTGCCTTGGAGAATCCCATGAGACACATTTTATCTCGTCAAGTAATTGGAGGTAAATATTCAAAATGGATAGTGATCCTCCAAAAATTTGATTTGGTTTTCACTGCGGCCAAGGCGAAAAGTTCCTTAGTCTTCGCTGAACTTTTGTTGGATCTTCCCATTCTCGATCCTAACAAGATAGCCCATGATCCTCTTCTAGATGCAGTTGTCTATCTTATCGACACAAGTGACCCTTGGTATGGTGACATTCTTTTCTACCTCCAAGCACAATGGTTCTACCCTGAGCTATTGTCAGGTGACCGTCGTCGAATCTGCCTCCAAGTGCGACACTATTTAGTGCTTAACGATACGTTCTTGTTGTAAATAATACTGAGGGGTGGGGGTGAATTAGTATTATCAGATCAAGAATTTTTCTTTTTCATAATTAGATTTATATACGCTACTTCAGAGATGGGAACTAGCATGTACATGCGATTGTCTTTAAGGCAACCAACTTTTATTCAATAAACTTATGATTCAATTAATTCATCATATGTTGATCTTTAGTTAGTGCATCAATACTTCATCAATCATTAAACAATAACCATGTGTAGTATAAAAATAATAAACCATTACACATAAGAAACACACATGAACACCAAGACTTAAGGTGGAAACCTAATGTGGGTGAAAACCACCTTCTGGTGTCGTCTCTGTCTTCTTTTAATAATAAGAAAATCTGTTACAATATTGTACTCATGCAAACTCATACCAATACATAGGCTTCTACCTTCAGAAGGTTACAACCTTCTCTCATTCTCCAGCTTCTACTGGAAGGGAGCTACAACCCCCTAGCTCTTGTACTAGCTAATATGTTTACTAGTACGAAGGTGCCAGCCTACAAAAAACTCCACTTTTCCACTAGAGACCACATTTCATGAATTTTCAGATTGGGTGCTCCTAGCATATATCAAGACATATGAAGAACTTGAATCATCAATAACCGATCATAAATTTAGAAACTCAAACTTCATTAACCAACATGCAATTACTTTGAAACAATCAAATCATTGTCATCAAAACATTGTGCTAAACCTAGAACCTGTATCAACATTCAGAACCAAATGAAACCTCAAAAATTCATGTGTCACACTGTATAGGCTACTTCAATGAAGAAAACCTGCGTGTATATGCTACTTCCTTCAACCCAACCTATGTATACCTCTGAATATTCTAATTCTTAAAACCTTTGAATCACAAACTCCACCAACTAGTAGTGTACTGAACATCTACTATCAACTTACAAAACTTTACACAGGCAAGCAATAGAAGACACTTCTTCTCACTTATACAACCAATCAAATATTGACCTCCTTATGCATTCATATTTACATTCAGATCTAAGAATACTTCATTGACGGACAACAGTAAAATAGCAACAACAATAAATCAGCAATATTGATCTGATAGATTAGTCATCTCTGTGTGTATAAGCTCTTTTGCCGAGACGAACTTGTGTACAGATCTACATATATTGACTCAGAACTTTGCTACAATTCCAAACTTCAGATAAACCCAGATCATGATAGATAAAAAATAAAATAGACGCAAAACATCAGATCCAGCCTCAACTAATATTAGATCATTCAAGAATAATTCATTTCAAGTCTCATGATCTTGATCCAATGTTGAACTCAAGGTGCACATAAATATTTCATATCTAGTCCCAAAAATAACCCTGCAACATAAAATATACTTCAGATAGAAGTATTCCTTAGAATCTTATTCACTTTCACATCTGGCCATATGATCCTCTCTTCTCTATATAGTTTTGCCTTCCTCAATACCATGGACCGAATCCACTTAGGACCAATACTTTGGATCAATTACCACAGACCGAATACCTCAGACTAAATACCTAGGGTTAATATCATGGTCCAAAGATACCTTGGACCAAATACCTCAAACCAAAACCATGGTTTTCAACATGTACGCGTTTTTCCTTTTGTGGGAGTGCATGTGTACATTATATGCTATTTCTGTTCTGAGTACCTGCGTGTATACACTGCTTGGAGTAAGTGAACATGCATGTATCTCTTAAACTGATCTTACATCATCTTCTTCCTTCAACTTATTTATTCTGATCAACAGACCTTAGTTCCATCTTCTTGATCCTATGTACCACTGCCCTATTGCCTTTGAATATTCCTATTAGCTTCTTATCAAAATTGAATCAACCTGTACAGTTTCCATCAAGGACAATACCTGTATCATAATGCGAACAATCTCCCCCTTTGGACTTGATGGAAACCATGATGGTGTTGACTACTGCAAGTTGTAAAGACTGTTAGAGATACCATACAACACCAAAATACCAAAATACTCTCCCCCTTTGACATCAAGGGCAAACGGCATACCACTCTACTCTCCTCCTTTGCATGATGCTATCCATACTCCCCCTCAGTACATGCCGAGTCTGCAGAGAGATGATTCAATATAATAACATGACACTATAACTCAACAAAGTGAGTATGACCTCCCTATGACCATGAGCTCATACATACATCAATCACCCAACCAAGTGGGGATACACCATATTTGACTCATCTGCCCAACCAAGTGGGGAAATACTAAAGTTTATACATGAGATAAATACAACAATTACTACATCATCCTTCCCAAGGATATTGGGGAAATAAATTGCATCATATGACCAATAGAACTCATTGAAATATAGAACATGAAACAAGAAGTTATATCACACTAATGACTGATGCAACTAAGAAATAGCCGAGTTCAACAACCATAATGCCAACAATGTGGAATGTGAATGCTCCCCCTAAACTTGTGCTACCACTATTTTTTTTTGTTGGAAAATCATATACGCCCTTTCATCCAAGGCAACCCACATGTACCCATGCATAAACTTCATGAAACCAGCATGTAGTAAACTTCCTTTGAAAAACTGGATTTAACAATAGGATGATGCACCAACAACTCCCATCTTTTGTCTGAGATATTCAAATGTTTCTCTGAGCAGTGGTTTAGTGAATATATCAGCAACATGTCCTTTGGAGGGGACATACTCCAATTTGACCTTATTTTCAAGCATTTGTTCTCATAGAAAATGGTACTTGATGGGTATGTGCTTGGTCTTGGAGTGCATGACTGGATTCTTTGAAATACTAATGGCACTTGTATTATCACATAGAATAGAGATGGGTGGAGTACATCTGATCTGAATGTCTTGCAAATTTTGCATCATCCAAAGTAGTTCTATGTAACAAGATGTAGCAACCACATATTCTGCTTCAGCTGTAGATAAAGAAATTGAACTTTTTTTCTCATTGAACCAAGACACTAACCTGGAACCCATATAGAATGCACCACCACTAGTGCTTTTTCTATCATCAACACTTCCTACCCAATCTGCATTTGTATATGCATGAAGAGTAAGATCTACATCTCTAGGATACCATAGTCCAAAGTCTTGAGTTCCTTGAAGACATTTGAAAATTATTTTGACTGGTTGAAGTTGTGATTCCTTTGGATTTGCTTGGAATCTTCCAACTATTCCTACTACATGCATGATGTTAGGTTGGGTACTTGTTAGATAAAGAAAACTTCCAATCATGGATCTATAATTTGGTTGATGTACTACTGCTGATTCATCATTTGAGCTAAGACTGCATCCTATTACCATTGGAGTACATACAGGTTTAGAATCTTCTAGTCTGTACGTTTTCAAGATCTGCTTGAGATATTCGGTTTGTGAAAGAAAAATACCATCTTTAGTTTGTTGAACTTGTAGACCAAGAAAATAGGTAAGTTAACCAAGCAAGGAAATTTCAAATTCTTGTTGTATTACTCAAGAAAAATTGACTCATGGATTCTTCATTGCTACCAAAAATGATATCACCAACATAAACAATAATAATTACCAATTTATCATTTTCAATCTTTGTATATATATTGTTATCTGTAGAACCTTTTGTAAAACCTTGTTGGTGTAGATATTTGTCAAGGCAGTAATACCAAGCCCTTAGACCCTGTTTCAGACCATAGAAAGCCTTTTTGAGTCTGCATACAAGTTTTGGATCATTTCCAAGAATGAATCCTTCTGTTTTTTCAATAGAAACTTCTTCTTCTAAATCTCCAATAAGAAAGGCTGATTTTACATCCATTTGGTATACTTTGAATTTTCAAAAACTGGAAAGAGAAAGAAACATTCTTATGGCTTCAAGTCTAGCAACAGGTGCAAAAGTTTCTTCAAAATCTATACCTTCTTGTTGAGCATACCCTTTACAAACAAGTCTGGCCTTGTTTCTAATGACTTCTCCATTTTCATTCAGCTTATTCTTGAATATCCATTTAGTTCCTATAATATTTTTATCATGAGGTTTAGGAACTAATTCCAAAGTGTCATTTTTTTCGATTTTCTCAAGTTCTTCATCCATGGCCTTGACCCAACATTCATCTTTGCATGCTTCATTTACATTTTGAGGTTTGGTGGAGGATAGTAATGCTAGATAGCTTGAGGTCCTTGTAATAGTTCTTCTTGTTTATACACCAACCTACCTTTCTCCTCAAATTTGAGTTTCTTGATGATTTTTCCAAACATACCTGGACGGAGTCTTTTCTTCTACCATTATATCTTCTTTTGGTGCTTCATTGGTTTCTTCTTCAATATAATTTTGATTTGATGTGGGAAATTAATCCCCATCTTCCTCATTGTCATAATATTTTATTTATTTTACCTGTTTTGGATTTCTGCATGCTTCATCAACTACAACATCAATGATTTCAACAATTTTACCAAGCCTTTTATTATAACATTTATACCCTTTACTTATAGAAGAATAACCAAGAAGAATCCCTTCATCTGCTCCAGGTTCAAACTTACCAATTTTTTCATCAGTCCTTTTGATAAAACATTTTCTTCCAAAAACTTTAAAGTATTTTACAGTAGGAGCCTTACCATACTAAAGCTCATGTGGAGTTTGAGTGATATTTACCCGAACAGTTTCTCTGTTGAGAATAGTCATGGCAACAAATGCAGCTTCACCCCAAAAGATCACAGGAGTTCCAAATTCATATAACATGGATCGAGCCATTTGTTGAACTGTTATGTTCATCCTTTCTACTACACCATTTTGTTGAGGTGTTCTTGCAGTGGAGAATTCATTTTTTATTCCATGTTGTTCACAAAAGTCAAAGAATTCATCCGATATAAATTCCCCTCCTCGATCAGATCTGAGGCATTTGATTTTTTTATCTGATTCATTTTCAACCAAAGCTTTGAAGGCTTAGAAATTTTCAAATGCTTCATCTTTATGATTTGGAAGACCTATCCAACACATTCTAGAAAAAACATCAATGAACAAAATAAATTATTCTTCTCCACGAGGTGATCTTTTCCTTGTTGGTCCACATAAATCAATATGGATAAGTTCAAGAGGCTTACTAGCTAACCCTTCTTTTTCCATGAAGTGAACTCTAGTTTTCTTACCGATTTGACATGGTTTTGATATTGTATTTTATGGGATGTTGATATCTGGAAGATCACGAATAGCCTTGAGTCTGCATGCTTTTATTATTCAAGAAAAACTTAGATGTCACAATCTTCTATGCCACAGCCATTTTTCATCATTTTTGCTTAGATAGCACTGTTGTAGTCCTCCTTTGAGTATGTATGAGTTGTTTGGAGTTCTTGTACCTTTGATCACGGCCTCTCTTGTATCAATCTCACAAACAACACATCTATTTGATCAAAACACCACTTCATTTCCTTGATCACACATTTGACTGACAGTCAACAAGTTATGATCTAAACCATATACATACATAACATTTCCAACTTTAACCTTTTCTTTCAATAAAATAGAACCTTTACCTTTTATGATAGCTGGAGTGTCATTTCCAAATGAGACATTCTTTTCCTTTTCTAAGGCATTATATGGGTGAAGTTTCTCTTTGTCACCTATCATATGTTTGGAGCATCCACTGTCGATGTACCACTGATTTTCTTGTCATTCTACATAGAAGGCTATACCACATCTTTCTGTTTGAGATTTTTTCTTTATCCGTACCTTGGGATTTAATGGTGTTTTATCCTTTTGAGGTGTTTGCCGAAATTTTCTCCTGCATTCAGATTCTTCATGACCGAATTTGTTACAAATTGAGCATTCTATTTCATTTTCATGAGGGGAAAAGTTATTATAGGAACTTCTCTTGACCCCTATTACATTCCTTTGATTTCATGCTTCTCTAGTCATGATGGTTTTGTAAGCAACACATTGAGCAGCTTTGTGCTCAAAATTATGACATGAAAAACATTTCCCATTAAAGAAGCTTTTGTGACTATTGAATCTATTTACCTATTGATTGTAGTTTCTATTGATATTCATCTTTGGAGAAAATTGAGTATGATTTGTCTGAGGTTGGTTGTGGCTTCTATGGATATCCATCCTTGGAGAAAATTGATTATGATTTACCTAGTGATCAACTTTATGCCTTTGTTGATGATTTCCATACTGTTCACTGGTCTTTGCTGCATCAAGGTAGCTTTTGGTGGAGGCTGACGGATTCTGTGATTGAGATGCTTCTTCGGTATATCCAAGACCTGTCTTTATCAGAGGAGAATGTTGAACTTTGATAATTTCATTTAAAGTTTTTCGATCCTTTAGCAAATCTAAGATTGAGAGATTTTGTTTTCTCAAGATCTTTTCTTAGACCCACAATTTCACATTCTAGTTTTTCGTTATGTTTTTCTTTTTCAGCAAGTTGGTATGTCAAGATATCTATGATCATATTCTTTTCTTCTAAACAAATTTTGAGTTTAGAGATTTCTTCATGAAAGTTTTCCTCTTCTAAAGCATCCCAAAAATCATCATTGTCATAAGCCATGAGAAGTCTATAATCATCACTATTAGATAAACCATCACTATCCTCTTCTAAACTATCCAAAAAATCATCGCTATCATAAGCCATGAGAAGTCTATAATCTTGACCAGTTTCATCTTCATTACTATTAGATAAACCATTGCTATCTTCATGAGTATAATAACTTCTATTCACAACTTGTTTCCTATTCCCTTTTGCATATTCCTTTCCTTTTTCATATTTATCTTTATGAGGACATCTGGCATCATAATGACCGACTCTACCACAAGAAAAGAATTTGAAAGGTAGCTTACCTCTAAACCTTCCAGAGCCCCGTTGAAGCTTCTTGACAAAATTTACCTCATCGTCTTCTTCTGAAATGTGTCCTGAGTCATTGTGTTCTTCCTTTTATTTTCCTTTTGTTGAAGCTTTAAATCAGGCTTCTCTCATATCTGATGGACCTCCTTTTCTCATCTTAGAAGTAGTTAGGATTCAATGAAGTTGTGTCATAGTGATATTCTGTAGATCCTGTTTTTCTTCTTTGGAAGACACTTTTGATTCAAATTTAGCAAGCAAGGATCTCAAGATTTTCTCAACTAAGGTAACTTTCTTTATTTATTCACCCAGATTCTTCATACAATGAACAACCTCATCTATACGTAAGAAGTAACTAGTTATACTCTCATCACTATGCATCTTAAGAGTTTCATACTGAATTCTGAGAGTTTGAAGCTTAGCACATTTTAACTGAGAGTCTCCTTTGTAGCTTTGAATGATTTTGTCCGATATCTCTTTGGTTGATTTGAGCTACATGACTTTGACAAACTCTTATTGTGACAAACTTCCCAATAAAGTATTGATAGCTTTGGAATTGGTTTCATATTTCTTTTTACCTGCCGTGTCTATAGGAATTGTTGTTGGAAATTTATATCCTCCTCCCACAATTTCCCAAACATCTGTTCCAAGAGAATGTAGATAGGTTGTAGTTCTTATTTTCCAATAAACAAAGTTGCTCCCATTGAATATTGGCAGTCTGATGGATCCCATGCTTTCATGATTATTCATCTTAATGGATCTTCCTTCAAGCGATCAAGATTCTTCTGAAGGACCTGCTCTGATACCAATTGTTGGAAATAATACTGAGAGGGGGGGGGGTGAATTAGTATTATCAGATCAAGAATTTTTCTTCTTCATAATCAAATTTATATACGCTACTTCACAAAGGGGAACTAGCATGTACATGCAACTGTCTTTAAGGCAACCAACGTTTATGCAGCAAACTTATGATTCTGTTAATTCATCATATGTTGATATTTAATCAGTGCATAAGTACTTCATCAATCATTAAACAGTAACCATGTGTAGTATAAACATAATAAACTATTACACATAAGAAACACACATGAACACCAAGATTTAAGGTGGAAACCCAATGTGGGTGAAAACCACCTGCTGCTATTGTCTCTGTATTCTTTTAATAATAAATATGTTTACAATCTTGTACTGGTGCAGACTCATACCAGTACACAGGCTTCTACCTACATAAGGTTAATACCTTCTCTCGTTCTCCAACTTCTACTGGAAGGGAGCTACAACCCCCTAGCTCTTGTACTAGCCAATATGTTTACTAGTACATAGGTGCCAGCCTCCAGAAAACTCCACTCTTCCACCAGTCACCATGTTTCATGAAATTTCAGACTATATGCTCCTGGTACATATCAAGACATATGAAGACCTTGACTTGTCAATAACCCATCAGAAATTTAGAAACTCACACTTCATCAACCAACATGCACTTAATCTGAAACAATCAGGTCACTGTCATCAGAACAGTGCTAAACCCAGAAACCTGTATCAACATTTAGAACCAACTGAAACCTCAAAAATTCATGAGTCAAACTGTATATGCTACTTCAATGAAGAAAACCTGCGTGTATATGCTACTTCCTTCAGCCCAACCTACGTGTACCTCTAAATATTTTGAATCATAAAACCTCTGAATTGTAAACTGTACTATCTAATAGTGTATTGAAAATCTACTGTCAACTTACAGAACTTTACACAGGCAGGCAACAGAAAACACTTCTTCTCACTTATACAATCAATTAAATATTAACCTCCTTATGCATTCAGATTTACATTCAGATCTAAGAAGACTTCATTAATGAACAACAATAAAATAGTAGATGTAATAAATCAGAAATATTGATGTGATAGATTAGTCATCTCTGAACATCAAGCCTTTCTTTTGTATATGTTACTTGAAAGAAAAAAACCTACATGTATACACTCTTTTGCCAAGATGAACCTATGTACAGATCTGCAAATATTGACTCAGAACATTGCTACAATTCCAGACTTCAGACAAACCTAGATCATGATAGATAATGAATGAAATAGATGCAAAACATTAGATCTAGCCTCAACCAATATCAGATCATTCAAGAATAAGTCATTTCAGGTCTCATGATCTTGATCCAATATTGAACTCAAGGTGCACATAAATATTTCAGATCTAGTCCCAAACATAACCCTGTAACATAAAATATACTTCAGATAGAATTATTGCTTAGAATATTATTCACTTGCACATCTGGCCTTATGATGCTCTCTTCTTTATATAGTTTTTGGCCTTTCTCAATACATGGACCGAATCCACTTAGGACCAATACCTCAGATCAAATACCACAGAAAAAATACCTTAAACTAAATACCTAGGGTCAATATCATGGTCCAAAGATACCTTGGACCAAATACCTCAGACCAAAACCATGGTTTTCAACATGTACGTGCTTTGCCTTCTGTGGGAGTGCGTGTGTACATTATACGCTATTTCTATTCTGATTACCTGTGTGTATACGTTGCTTGGACTAAGTGAACCTGCATGTATCTCTTAAATTTCTCTTACATCATCTTCTTCCTTCAACGTCTTTATTCTGATCAATAGACCTTAGTTCCATCTTCCTGATCCTCTGTACTATTGCCCTATTGCCTTGGAATATTCTTGTTCGCCTCTTATCAAAACTTAGTTGACCTGTAGAGTTTCCATCAAGGAAAATACTTGTATCATAATGTCAACAATTATATCGTTGTGGTGCGGATATAGTTCTTTGACGTTTCCTCACTCATGAAGAGGTGGAACACATTTTAAATGACTTCCATGTTGGGGCATGTGGCGGTCATCTTTCTAGCATATCTAATGCACATAAAATTTTGTGTGTAGGCTACTACTGGCCAAATTGGTTCAAAGGTTGTGTTAAGGCTATCTGGCAATGCCATCCTTGTCAAGTGTTTACAAAGAAAATGCATGATCCTCTGGCCCTACGACACCCAGTTATATCCGTCGACCCCTTTGCCAAATGGGGGATAGACTTCGTAACTTACAACCCCATTTCCTCTGCTAGACTCAACTATATTATTGTAGCTATGGACTATTTCACGAAATGGGCCAAAGCCCTTCCCACCTTTCGGGCCGATGGGGAAACCGCGATGCTATTCCTGTTTAATTAGATCATCTGTCGCTTTGGTATGCCCCGCATGATCGTTACAGACCATGTGTCTCATTTTTAGAATCACATGATGTCTGAATTAACATCGTTGTTAGGTTTTCGCCAGGATCAAGCATCCTCCTACTACCCCCAAGCTAATGGTAAAGTAGAGGCCATCAATGGTGTCTTAAAAACCATGATCCGTAGGTTAGTAGGGAATCATAAAACCCACTGGCATCGAATGTTATATCCTCTGCTATGGGAATACTGAACTTCAGTTAAGACTTCTACAGGCTTCACACATTTTCAACTAGCTTATGGCCTGGAAGTAGTTTTACCAATTGAGTGTCAAATTCCTTCGTTACAAATCATCGTTGAACTCTTTCCTGACACTACTATCAAAGAAGAGTGTCCGCTATACCTAAATCAATTGGATGAAACTCGTCGAGATGTCGAATTGGCACTCAAGGCCCACAAGCACTAGGTCAAAGTCCAATACGACAAAAAGGTCAAACCTCATTCTTACCAAGAGGGAGACCTTGTTCCACTCTACAATAAAAGACATGACATCTTGGGGGCAGGAACGCTTCAACCCTTATGGCTCGGTCCATATTTCGTCAAAAATCCCCTCTCGAAAGGGGCATATGAACTTCAGAACTAGGAAGGAGTCCCGCTTGCTAAGCCCAAAAATGGGCTCTATCTGAAAAAGTATTATGCCTAGCACTGACTAGGCATGTGATTTGTAATTTTGCGTATTTATAAGTTTTGCTTCTTTTTTGAGGTGATTGGATTTTTTGGTACTTATTGAATTATTTGTCTCATATATCTTTCTCGTAATGCAAATGCCTTCATTACCCTTAACATATGTAGGATAAGTAGATGGTGCTAGCCGTCACACACAACACATTGCATCAGTTGCTTAGGTCATTTACACACCTGAGTCAGAATTGTTTTGTTCCAGGGGAGTCTTTCTTGGTATTGCCACCAACAATATTGTTGAGTACATGTCCGTAATTTCACTTCTCACTGAAGCGTCATCAAGGGACATCTCCAATCTAGAGGTTAGGTTAGACTCCCAACTTGTTGTTACACAATTGAAAAATCATTATCACATTCATAATCCAATCTTGTTACGTCATTATTTAAGGGTATGACTCTTGGAACATCAATTTGAAGTTATCACATATGAGCACATTCCTAGAGAATTTAATACAGTTACTGGTTCATTGGCAAATTATGTGTTAGATTGGCATCTGCCTCAGTCACTATAGATACATGAATGAAAGTAAATATTTACATAGTTAAAAATTTACAAAAACACTTAAAAAACATTTACATCATAAAATACTAAAATATTTGTACATCTATATCTATCTATATATATTAATATATATATATATATATAATATAATATAATATATAATATAATATAAAATATATATATATATATATATATATATCGAATCCAGTATTTTACATCAAAATATTCCAAAACTTGGGTGTTTTAAGTACAAAATGGCTACTAATCCTAGCTATAAATACTCGTTGGCTATACCAAAGCCCTTGCTAAAAGAGCCTACTGCTCATGAAAGGATACCATTGCTCTATCGATCCTTCGAAGAGGAACTAGAAACTGCTCAGGTACACGACTGCATGTTGCTGCATATGAGCGGGGATCTCCCTCATTGGAAGGGGGGGTGCACCCATGCTCAGACCCTCTAGGTTCCTCAAAACCTTGCGAAGACTATCAAGATCATCCCCCCCATCAGTAATTAGGCCTCCTCACCTCCCTTGGCGAGGTTCACCTGCAAGTCGTCTCGGTGCCACATCCGTGTCAAGCAAAAGGCTTCATGTCAGTACTTGTTCACCCATAAAATCAACAAGAACATAACATAAATATTGAAAAGCTTAAAAATACTTTAAGTACTCTAAAAAATCATTCTTATCTTGAGGACCCCAGTTGGTCCCGAGAGGTAGCATCAAGTCAGGGTCGTTGGTAAAATCCACGCCCTCATAGGCATAGCTGTCAATCATCACAATCTGGCAATGAAGCCACTAGACGAAATCTTCCTTGAAGAAGTGTCATATAGGTCCTCTGCTTGTGCAAGGATCAAGCGATGCCCATTGCCCCTGTCTCGACTCCCTTGAATTAAAGGGACCTAAGCTCATCCTTCAGCACATAAAATGTACCCTCTCAAGTATAAATGAGATCACGAGAGTGCCATACCAAAAACTTTGTTGGGTTTGAGTCTTGCATGCGGTCAATTCTGCCTTCAACTGGTGAAGCATTGCTTCGCACCAGTTGAAAATCTGAGGCTGGACACAGTCAACTGCAAGCAATAGTTGGGCCTTTATTGTAACATGGGGACTCTTTGACCCCGCCAAATGCACAATAAACCATAAAATGGCCTTCATAGATCTGGACCTAATCCTCTCTATGGGGACTCTATTGCTGATGAGTCCACTCTCAGGGATACAGCAAGATTGAACCAACTCTAGGGTGGATCGAGGATCAGGCCTAACCCTAGTTAGGTTTTCTTGTGCTCCTCTACATGACAAACTAGTCGAAAAGTATATGTCATCACGATTAATGGGCAACTCATGATCTCCAATCCTGAACACCTGCTCATGTTCATCCCAGCGCTGAATAATCTACTTCAAAAAGTCCTCCTACCCCTTCATCAAGTCCAACTTAGCATACTTCATCAATCCACAAAGGTGAAATGCAAGCTTGCAAGCAAGATCACTTTGCATCAGTAATTCTTGTCAGTCATGGGCCCATTCTCTCCATAGACTAGTCATAATGGCTCAAAACTTGCACAATCAACCCAAAATTCAGTGCAAACGGGGAAAAACTGCATATTAAATCATTTTCTAGGGTTTTGGGGTGCGCTGTCAAGCACTATTCCCCCCCCCCTTGTGAGGTACATGGAGAATTAATTCCCTCTAGCAGGTTGTAAAGGGCGTTTAACGCCCCCTATAGGCCTGCTAGGGGGCATTATGCGAGTTTGAAGAACTAGTGCTCCCCAGATATCCAAAAAATAACCCCAAATTCTGGAAAAAAAAGCTTGAATAATCAAAGATTAAGGTTTTAGCTCCTACCTTGGACTGACGGCATGTTGAATGGTCGCCCGGATCTCCCGCAATCGTCCATGGAAAATCTACTCCTCTTTAGCTCCAAAACACTCTCATAGCTCTCATATGGTGCAAATGGTGAAGGTGGCGGCTCAAGAACTCCCTTATAGTCACTTTGGAGACATGACTTATCTTAATTAAATTCATTAAAGTATAAGTAGTCAATTTCCAATGATAATTATCATGCGCCATGACCCTAGATTGACAGAAATTGCTCTTGTTTTGATGAAAGAATTTTCAGGAATGTACGACAGAAATGATCATGTGCAATTCTTTATGAGCACTTTCTTTTAAGGGATGTTTTCTCGCTCTAAAAATGAAAAATCCCCAAGTTTTTCATTGTTGGATTCGCTAAACACTTACGATGACTGTCCGAGCAACTCTTTTTCCCTCTTTTTCTAGCTCACTAAACTGAAAAAGATCGAGCATTCTTTTTGGGGACTTTTTTCTTGCTCATAAAACTTAAAAAACCCTAAGTTCCTTCATCAAACTTGTTAAACGCTTATGAAGAAGCTCGGACCATTATTTTTAGAAACTTTTCTCACTCGTTAAAATGAAAAAACCTGGAGTTTTCGTCATTGGGCTCATTAAACATCTACGATGGCGATATGAGCGCTTTCTTTTTTGAGACTATTTCTTGCTCTTAAATCAAAAAATCCCTGAATTTTTCCCTTCTTCGGGCTCATTAAATCTATGAAGAAGGAATGAGCAATTCTTTTATCTCTTTTTCCTTTCTCACTAAACTAAAAAAGATACCTTGAGTTTTCTTCATTTGACTCATTAGAATTTGATGAAGGTATTGGGTTTGTCATCACATGACTCATTAAAATTTCATGACAAAAACCAAGTTTACTTTGTCTCCTCGTACTTGTAACAAAATGAGGCCAACATCTATTGAGCGTAGGTTTCTCTTTATCTAGACTCAGCAGATTAACTCATGGAAAAGGAACCGTTCTAGGTATAATATTAAACTTTTGTTGCACCTAGTTAAAAACTATGACAAAGGGACCATTCTTTATGATCTTTTTAGACTCTCCAAATATGAAAATTCAACCAAGTTATTGCATCTAGACTCATTAAATTACACATATGAAGGATAGAGTCACTCTTTTTATGATCATTTTCAGACTCTTAAAACATGAAAATATTGATGAGTTTCCCCATCTGGACTCATTAAACTAATCAGATAGGACATACAGTTGCTCTTTTTGCGGTCCTTTTGAGACTCTTAAAACATGAAAAGATCGATGAGTTTACCCATTTGGACTCACTAAAATAATCATATGGGGAAGGTGGACAATACAATTGCATTATGTTCCGTATTTTGAAAGAGTTTTTTGGCAGCAGTCATTCCCTTGAATATGGCACTCCCTCAGATAAGCCTTCATTGTCACATCCTCTCAATATGAATCTTACCATCCTATGATTTTAGCCTATATTCTCTGATGTTCTTGCATTGTTGTATCCTAACACTCTTTGGTGTTCATGAGTCTAGTGCTACATGGTTAAAACCATTGTTGTGCCTTCTATTGTTCAAGGGAAAACCTTTTTTTTCTTTTGTTTCCTCCATCAACCCATCAAGCATATCCTACCATCGTGCCCTTTGTCGCTTTGACCCAATGTTCAAAAGATTTCTCAAAAAACAATCATCCTTGTCCCATTTCATGTCAACTGATGTAGGACACCTTATTTCCTACCTTTTAACAACTCTCTTCCTATCGACTTCAACACTCTATCTAGGAAGAAGACCTAGAAACACTTCACTGTCTTGGTACTTATAGACATCAGTGGTAGGTCACCTTCTGTTTGATTAGGGGTTCTCATTATTGGCTCTTGGTTAAATGATTCTACGAGTGTTCAATGACAAAAACATTTTTCACACTCGCTAGATTGTACTGTGCATTTTGGAGACCATCACCATTATTGGTGGCCTTCCTCGCATCTGTTAACAGTCTCCATTATTCACTGGTAATCAGACAATTTCATGCATGTTCAACATCAACGAATATATTCACATGTATCGATCTATGCTATTCGGTGAAGCAGAAATCAAGACCTTGGGTAGAGGCTTGCATCACTCATCCTTATTTCCTCTCCCAAGCTTCGGTTATTGTTTTTTGGAGACAACTCTTCAGAATGATCCTATTATGACACTGGCTCTGCATTGTTCTTATTGGTGGCCAGCATCATCATATCTCTTTTATATGAAAATCAATCTGACATAGCTACTGAGCGTAGGAATTCCTGACTTAGGACATGATTTTAGTTGTTTTATATATATGTGTTGTATCAGGTTTCCCATACTGCCTGAAGCTTCGATCCTCTATCTCTTTTTTCCAAAGAAAAGGATAGTTAAATATAAAGTATTTCAGCCATCATTGCAACCTCTGATCTCACACTTTAGGGGGCATCTATTATACAGGAAAATGACCTCCTCATCAACTAAGAGGACAAAGACATGATGACTGAAGGACTGACCAAGTTCACAGGCCCAATTAGCAAGCTAACATTGTCTAGACACTAGGAACCTGCCTTATAAAGCTTCTTAGCAAGCTTAAGGGTGCGTTAGTGCCTAGGGTAACTCTAGTTGCTACCTGAGGAACAACATTAGTGAACCTACGTCAAGTTCTATGGGTCAAAGGAGTGAATTGACTAAGAAAATATCCTTATATTATCTCCTATGTTAGCTCATAAAAGCAGGGAAACATCTAAACTCGACCTGTTTGGGGAAATTACAAATTCTTGATGGAGTATGCAAATGGGAAAGAGCACTAAAGCAAGAAACATCACTTCTTTTTCCTAATGGAACTCATGGAGGACTTGGCAACCATAAACCTAGATGCTATATATGCAAGGCTTGGTCCATTATGAAAGGGGTCAAAACATTTGAAAGGATTGCCTATTTGACTATCAAGCAGAGTCTTAGACTAAGGTATCATAAGAGGTTTAGAAGGGAGAGAGAGAGGAGGTGGAGGGGTAAGGGAAGGCTGATGCAACTGATGGTTGTAATCACTCTTTCTACATCAATATAGAACTGCAGTTGTGATGTCCACTCTGTGATGTTGGTAGTATAAACTTGTTTATATGTTGATATAATATCTTCTAGCATGAGTGACTTATTTATATGCAACTAGATATCTTTTATATGTTCATGCATTTGTCTATCAAGTTTTTATGTTGTGATATTACACTTGTCTTTGCTTTGTACAGGTTTTGATCTGGAGCCAGCACAGGGGTCTTCTGCCTAGTTGCATTGCGCTCTCCAGCAACACCACACTAAGACTCGAAGTAATAATTCCTTCTCACTTTGATATTCATTTGTTAAACATATATATGCATGTATCTTTGTGACAACTACAGCTAATATGACTGTCTTCCGAGGATCCCAAGAATATCCTTGAGGGTTTTCTACATCACCAAACACTCGTGCATTAATCCCTATAGCAGAAATTTAGGACGCACTGGCCAGGTCCGTATGTCATCAAGGAGATTACCGATGGTGGAGTAGTTCAACTGATAAAATTGAATGGAGAACCCTTCACAGGGAAGGTAAATGGTAGTTGATTGAAGCCATACATTGGTGATCCATCTAGGTTACTATATGAGGGAAGCACAGTCTTAGCACTCCAGGCAGCTGAAAGGAAGCACGGGACTACAAACTACACTGCCCGGGTCAGAGAGCTGTGTGATTGCGGAACTGATTAGAATGAAGAAATGCCATAGATCCAGTAGAATCACACAGGGAGATGCGCTACCAAAGGAAAAACCACATAGGATAACTGGAAAGTGACCATTAAAGTCACTGTTCATGATTTGACAATGAAAAACGGCTAAATGGAGCCCCGGGGGGGGGGGGGGCATTTAAGTCAGAATTTATGGACTAGATATTTGAAAATTTGTCGCCAATCTAGCATTAATGAACCGATTGTGGGGGAATGGTTGGATTTGAATTTGAAAATGCCTATAAATTACAAAGGGTTGCCCAGCAGAAAACACTTGCCATTTTGAGAATTGAGGTGTTCCGATCTCAGGTGCACATGAACCATGAAAATTTTGAATTTTTGATAGAAATTTCAATGTTTAAGACGTTGCCAAAGGAGACACAAGAGTTATTACATAGCATCATGTCGCCCTCGACTGAGACTGTAAATGTTGGGGCAACAATGATAGCCAAAGGAGTTGTTCCAAGGGAAGCCATGGTAGCCGAGGGAGCTGCCCTGGAGGTTGTAACTGTGGAAGTACTAGCTGAAGCACCTAAGTCACCATGGTTGCCTATGCCGAGGCCTACCTTGATGAAGGAGGGTCTGAAGAACAAGAAAGGCAAGCAGGTCGCGACATTGCAGCCAGTGCATGCATCACCTAGAAAGCACCCATAGAAGGATAAGCCCACTGTGCAAGAAAAGGGCAAGGTGATTGACTTAGAGCTGATAGAAGAGGTTGAAGAAATCCCCATGGGTGATGAGGATATTGAGGTTGATGGGTCTAAACCCATTTCTAAGATACCTGAGTACATTCCTCCGTGCAGGGGTAAAATGAAGGTGCCGAAGGATATTGATGAGAGTAAGGTCACCCTACACACACCTCTACTACCAAAGAAAATTTTCTTTGAGGGACCGTGCTTGGGTCATGTCCCCCTTTTAAAATTGGAAAACTGGGATTTAGTTGACATGGAGCGTTTCCTTCATTTAGCGATAGACCAACTTATGCACCGTGTCTTTCACAAAAACACCGGAGTGACCACTTTGGAGCTGAGCAAGTGGCTAAAAGGCATGGACAAGGCAGGCTTGCTAAACTTGTTGTGGGTGTCAGATTACAACCGTGTGCCCATCATGATGATTGTGATCAAGCAGCTATTGTTCTTGGTGCACGATGGGTGTATATGGCTGGAAGAGCCGATACCCATTACTGACATGTTGATCCATAGGGTCACGTGGCTACCACACTCAAGAGAAAATCCGGCCATGGCATTTGGCGAAAAGGCCCTCGAGCATGCCCTTGCTGAGGCGATGAGGGAAAAATTTAAGCTAGTAAAGAAGTCGTGTGACTATACCATCATGAGTATCTGTGACCTCGTGGTCAAAGTGGCAATGCAAATTTTGGTAGGAAAGGTCACAAGGAAGTGTCGCGTAGATGAAGTGCGGAAACCAGTGCTGGCCTTGGTGTACCAATGCACGGAGGGCGTATAGTTTAACTGGGTGCGCTATCTCTGCGGTGAGTTCCTCATGAGCTACCGCGAGGCACAGGATCATAGTAACACATTCCACTATGCATGACTACTGTTGTCCATAGTGCTGGTTGTGTGGAAGCTACCTGAGGATAGCCAGTTTCCTTTGGCTGCGCTAGACCTACCAGAAGTAGCAAATTTCACTTTGCTGTGGGCTATGAAGGATCCTCAGTAAATCAAGGACAACAAGATCTTCTAGATCTTGATGGAGATGAGCATCCATTTTACTATCAATTTCAAGCCACGGTTGTCACCAACAAATTTTGATAAGATGCAGGAGTACATGGAATTCAAGATAGACTTCCACCATGTCTCAATACGTGTGCAAAAGGACCCTATGTAGAAGTGGCATGACCTACCATACTTGGCCACAGATGATGTGATTACAGCAGTCCGCGACCGTTGGCTGGCGGATTGGCGCACTACTGCGGACTTGACAGTAGGATCCAACAAGTCTACCTCATAGCGAAAAAAGAAAGAAGCCAAGTTGATGATGGAACAGTTGGCCACAAAGAAAATAAAGGAGACCAAGGATAAAGCCAAGGTAGAGCATGCTGCCATGAAGTAGATAGGTGGGCAAGCAAAGGAAGAGGTGTGCGACACTGACCGGAGTTAGAAGTCGCCTTCCCCGGAGCCAGAAGAAGAGGACAAATAGATGAAGTAGGGAGGAGTGGACCTAGAGATGGCTTCGTTCCACACTAAGTGCACCATAGATCTAGAGAAAGTAGGGCCGCAAAATAAATCCAAGGCTAGGAAGACATCTCTCGACTCAATCACCCTAACATAGGGGGACTTGAATGAAATTGGTGATATGGTGAGGGATGCCACCACGAAACTGCTGCAGCAGTTCAAACAGTAGCAGCAACAGGCTTTGGGTGCTATCTAGATGGGTCTACATGAGCTGCAGATCCACACATCAGAGGTACAGACCGGCGGAAAGTCAACTATTTTAGTGCCTGGCACCTCTGAAGCCGCAAGGATGTTGCACACACGATATCCTCGAGGAATAGTGCTACTAGATGGAGCATTGACTATAGAGATAGAAGCTATTAGGCCCGCTGTCAGCACCCACAAGGGAGTTGGAATTAACTTAGTTGTGCTTCCTAGTGAGGTGCTTCACCTTTTGCCGGATATTATGATCACGGAACTGCAGGCCCACAAACAGCACGCTTTACAGGTCATCAGTGAGCAGAAGATCAACAACGCCTAGATGGCTGTATAGTGAGACTCCGCCATTGACCTTGTCAAAGACCTTATGGACGAGTTAGCACATGGCTAAGGTCATGGCTGAGGCATGCAGATCTATCTCGGAGCTGGACATTCCCAAGGCTGAGCCAGTAGATGTGCAAGTTTGGAAGCTTGCTGTTGGAGTATGTGACGCATGCACATAAGTGGAAAAGGTCCAGTTGTAAATGAACCTCAAAATCAAAGAGTTGTAGTTGAAGGCCCAGCCTTCGACTTTGCCAGAAATCATCGAATAGCGCAAGTGAGCTGTGAAAGATGTTGTAGCAGTAGTAGACAGTGCAGTAAAGGATTGCACGACACTTTTCAAGCAGTCACCAAAGGTGGTCACCAGCCTCCAAGAAGACCCCACTATCCAGAGGCTAGAAACAAAAGTGTGGGAGCTACAACAGCACTACGATGAAGTTAAAGCGATGACGTGCACTAATGCCATCACGCAGAGGTTGGAAAAGTTGTAGGAGGCCAAGGCTTTGAAAGAGAAGGTAGATGCAGCTCAGCACAAGGAAGTAGTGATGAAGGCTCGCTCACGACATTAGATGGACGAGGCATATTTGATCACGATAAACATTGAAGGCAGGCTGGCTAGTCTGTAGAAGACTCAGCAGAAGATTCATTCAGACAACACACAACCAACAACAGAGAAGCTGGTCGAGGAGATGAAGCAGGCGACAGCATAGTGTACCACCAAAGTTGTAGTAGTGCAAGTCGAGCTAGGAGGTCTTCGCAACAAGATCTCTATTCCAGCTGAGTGACTCAAGGGCGAGTCACCATGTTTTTGTTGGGAGCCTATTGGGAACGGGTCCCCTGGGGGTCAATTTTGGGGTTAAAAACCTAAGTTTTGGGGCAGAAGGCCTAAAGTTTGTATAAATAAATGTAAAGTCTCCACGTTTTGTGGTTGCAGAGTGAAAATATATCAAGAGTCAAAAAGGGTTTTCTGCCCTTAGTCTAGATAGGTTGTGTCAGTTTTAGAGATCTGCCCTTGGTTCGTGGACCATGGGATTATATAAAAAGGAGGTCTTAGTGGAGTTTAAGGAGAGAAGGAAGAGGAAAGTAGAAGTTCATGATGAGTCTATGAAGAGATAAGAGTGAGAGTCTTAGCATAGGAAGAGGCTCTGCAGCTAAGTGCGCAAAGGCCTAGGGTAGAAGTCCACAGCTGAGTGCGCAGACCCCTACAACTATGTGCACATGGAAAATAGAGTCTGTATTGGAAATCTATGTCATCAATAGGGAGAAGTATTATAAAATTATTGTGTATTTTCCCTCTGTGGATCACATGTGATTTTCTATGTTAAGTTATGGGTTTATGTTATAATGCTAATTTGATGCGTGAATGTATATGTTTCTATTTGTTATATGAATGCAAATAAGGGTACATGCTTACGTGAAGATAATCTTAATTACATGGTAAATTTGGTGAACACTTAAGATAATTCAGGAAATCATATAATAACGCAGTAACAAAGGTGCGTAAATACCTGAGCCACTGGGTAGGGTTGTGTGAAGGATGATCATATACCTTCATGAGGGTTCTAAGAGGCGGAAGAGAAAGTACATCAATAATCCATAAACGCTTATTGGTCTGCATGAAGGAAGGGTTTAAGGTATAAAACTGACATCATGACCATCTCAGGGTGTGGAAACTTGGTTCCTGCATCCCCCATACTGGTTTGGGCAAGACTTCGGTCTGCACTCCACGGATTGATGCCGAAAGGGCCAGTAGTGTAGGGATTTGCTTGGCTGACTAATGTTGAACCTGGGTCAGGGCCCATTAAGCCAACACCTCCACTTCTGGGGATGTCCTGAAAATGTAGACCTATGTTGAAGAAACAAACTACACGGTTGGAATCCCGGTGAAAAATCAAGAAAAATGACTATAAATTCGACCCTATTCTAGTTTGGTAAAAGTCTAGACCCCCGAGAATCTCAAAGATTTCCAAAATATTCCTTCCTGTGGGTCAACTGGAGTTCTGTTGACCAGATGATGAAACAAACATCACCACTACGTTCCTTGTGGAAAATCAAGTAAAATGAGTATAAACTCAACCTACTTTTTCTCTAGTGGCTTTTGAGGCTCTAAGGAATCTAAAGATTCCCTACAAGATTATCTACAGAATATTCCTCCCAATATTCCCTAGAATATTTCTTGAAATTCATGTTGAGGAGGGGCACAACTTGGCTCGGGGTTCTATAGGCGTTGGTCGGCCTAGGTTGCTCCACATGTTGGCCTCCCCCACTTTTCGAACTTGGTCGAAAGAGTGTTCAAATAGGTGTTCATCAGCGGACACACCAGAGATCGCCAAATGGCACATTAGTGGCCACCCACATTACCACGTAGAAGACTTGGGTTCAAACCTTTACTTGGAGTGGGTGTTTATTTTCGACGGTACTGTTGAACAATATTTTGTTTTTTCATTTTACGTTGAGTATTCTTCACTGCATGTGCCAACGGATTGGATAGTGGACCCGGCAAGAAGGTTTGACTCCCATCACCAATGAGTTCAAATATATTTTATATTTATATTGCCACCACCAATCGCTGTTTCCCAGTCGACAGGTCGGTCGGTGGGGTTAACTACCCACCAATGACTATTTTTAAAATAATATCATTTTAAACTATAATGACCAATTTTCTCACCATGATTTTAGGGGTTAATAGGCATTTTAAGTAGGCGACAAATTTGCCTCCTTTGCCTAGAAAACAAGTCCAAATTTCCAATTCTTTAGAAAAATCCGACATGTTTACTGGGCCACCACATGGTGCATCTAGATTGGACCATATGGTTGACTAGTCGGTTGATGTCATACTCATGTCAGCTCACACGTTTTGCTCTATGATTGGCTCCCCTCATCCATACTCCCACGTCACGTGTTGATGTCACCATCCATACAACTGATGTCAGCATCTATATGGTTGACGTCGACATCGTTTCTCCTGACATGAGCATGCCAAGTGTCCTTGCCTACAAAATTTTAAGTTTTTTTTTTGAAAACTTCAATGGGTCATAACTTCTTCATGATGTCGATTTGAGGTGTCATTCATGTCGTTGGATTCAGAACAATGATATCTTTAATTTGGGACTAGTTTCGCTTCATTTTGAGGACTTTGAAAATTTGGGGTTTTAGGATCCTCTTAGATCAATTGGGTACATTGATAATATATTGAATTGAATACTGATAGTCCATTAAATTTATTGCAACATTGCCTCATATGAATTTATGGACTTGCCAATTTTCTTTTTATGCCAAGAAAAACATCACAATTTTTATTCAAAAGAGAAAAACTCACTGTTCTCATGTGTTTATAGCATGATACAAAAAAAAGTAATTCATGACTCCACTTTGGAAATGCTATGCATTGTCTATGTCCTTTCGTATTCTTTAGAAAACAAAATATATCAAATAGAATAGGAAACAACTAAAAGAATTGTCATCCTACCATCTAACAATAAGCTTCCCATAATGTCCAAAATGACCATCAAAAATAGATGCTTCTTGCCAATTTTGTTGTGTTCATTTGTCCATTATTCGATGATTCTATTATTGGGATTGGTGAGTTGATGCTTTACTATATTGAAGTAGGCTTTTTTTTGTTGCCAGAATTATTTCTTTAGTTCCTGAACAATGATATATGTTGGGTTAGGTAAACTGATGATTTAAAAGATTATAGAGCTAAGTACTCACCTTTATATTCTTGCAATTCTATCGCATATAAATGTGAAGGATTTATATCAATGATCTTGAAAATTACAGAGTTCATTAATTCCTCTGTATCTACGCCTTTTATTATGTGACAAGCATTTTGGTAATGGGTTTTCAGTGCTATATTTTAGTAAAAAGTTGGTATAATCATGGTCTGAGTGAGGTGGTTGAATTTTGGGCGAGTTTTTTATCTTTAGTTCCTCTTTTTAATTCTATCGCTTTTTCATGCATAACATCCAAGGTTTTATGTGGGATGAGAAGAAGGTTTATGCCGATCTGAAAAACTATATGACAAGCACTTTTCAACATCTCAGGGAAATATGTAAAACTCATGATTGTGATCTTTGAATGGGATCTTTCATTCTTGGAGTCAATCATGTTTCTCGTCCATCTCTCTAAAGAGGATGGGGAGCTTAAAATACATCTGCTAAAAAACATCATATTCCTTCAGATAATCGGTCTGCTTCATGGTTAGAGTTTTAATAAATGTTTCTTGGAAGAAATATATGTGAATGATGATCTTACCGCCTCTGCCAGCTAGAGATTTCCATAGTGATTGATACTTCTCTTAAGGCTAGAACCGATTCATTAGGGGAATTTTGAGGTCTAAAATGGGCTTCCTAAGGAAATTATAAATAATAGTGGAAATAATAAAATAATATGACATTCCATCATCAAATTTTATAATTTAAACTATGCATAATGACTTCATCCTACATCTTGATTGAGATATAATCTAGTGATTTCCTAAAAATATAGTGTGTTATAAATTAGGTTTATATATATGCATGTGTGTGGAGACATTATTGAATTAAAAAGAAGTGGATGTTATGATATATACAATTATTTATAACAATTATTACACTTAATTATTAGATGAAATAGTTTAACAATTATTAACTTAACTAATAGATGAAATAGTTTGTGGGAATTTTTTCTTGCTAATTTTAACCAAATTTTGGTAGAGATTTTTAAAAATTTGAGTTGTTATTTAATCTGTAGAATTTGAGTACTTTGTCCAATAGAGAAAATGGTGAATTCAAAAGTTGGTTCTATCCTAAGAGTTGAATGTATTAATGAATTTGAAGGTGCAACAACATAAATATCCAAAATCACAACATTAAGACCTCAAGTATAATGGTGAATCTGGTCCATCAATGTTCTTGGAAGTCAAATTATATTGTCATGGGATCAATTTCAAATGTTCTAGAAGGAAAGGTAGTGCACTTTGTACCAATAGATAGTAATGGATTTGGAGTTTTAATTAAGAAATTATTCATTTAATGCTATACATGTTGTATATTAGAAAGTTCTCTCTAGAGATGGTTTGTAAACCATGCAACTTAACTTTATTGGTGCCTCTTAGGTTTCATATTTGATAGTTATTTTAATCATTTTTATCTATCTTAAAACCAAACCTTTAATGCTAGAGAAGTAATGCTAAACTTCATTCCAACGTTATTTCACTTGGAAAAAACACTAATGCTAATCAAATGTAACTTTTAACCTAAGAAATTAATTCACAATGCTAGACAATGCCTTTAGAAGAAGCCAAATAGGGTCTCAAATGTAAAAATTTAGTTAAAAATGAATTACCTATAATTATTTTTTTGAATAAATATATATATATATATATATATATTATATATATATATATATCTTTGCGATTTGAGGCAAGAAAAAACTATTTCTCACAAAAATGGGTACAACTTATATACATCCATAATCGAGCACACATGGCCAACATGTTTATCCATCAAGTACAACCACTTGAGACTCTTAGAAACAATAATAGTTATCACATTATCCAAACCAATGTCTCACCTAAATACTGAAGAGACACCATCACCTCCATAATTGATATTGAAGAAGGGAAAGATAGACTAAGTTTTCTTCAGTGTTTGATAGTTTCTTAAATAATAATCATAATAAAAATTTCTTTGGTGTTTGATAGTGAAACTAAAATCTAATAAAGAGTTTTGAAACCATTTTATATAAATGAGGAGTTGTTAAAAAATATCTATATATTATTTAAATTATAATTCTAAAATTTTAAATAAATCACTTTGTATTTAAATGGTAAATTTGAATATTTAAATAAAACTAAACGGATTAGAATGATTCAAAATCACAAATTAAGTGTTATATAATCAAAAAAAGCTTTGCCAAGGATAGCAAGCAGATTATCTTCTTTACACCTCAAGATTTTAAATAAGAATCTTGAATAACAATGTTAATGAGAAACAACATTGCATTCCAACATGTATATATTCTATGGACAACTCTCCCCATAGACGAGGGGATGGATAAATTGGTCACCAGCTGTAAAACAACATTTGCACTGAAAGGGCACAAAGGCACACCAATAAGACTACAAAATAGAAGATCCTATTGTTCACGATACATCATACTAAATGCTCCTAGATAAAACATTGGAAAACATTACTAGCACATATTTGTTTTATTTGACAGTGTTCATTAGAAAAAATCCCTTGATCAACATTTGGGGAAATCCATGAAGTCAATATTTGTAACTGAGATCTATATCTGTTTAAGTGGTGGTTTCAACTAGTATAATGAAACTAGTTATCCTTTTACATAAAAAGTGTATAATAGATGAATAAATGAAAGAAAAAATATAACTCTAAGGTATGTATTACATACATATTACTCTAATATAATGTAAACTATAATCCTACAAAGTAAATATATGTGGGTTTTATTGGGTTGACATGCTTTTACAATTTTCCAACGTTACTTAGTAATATAGATTAATAAGTAAAGCTAGAAGTAATTCCCTTAAATGATAAAATTAATCTTGATTAAGTATCTAATCTAAATTAGCTTTTAATGACAATAGACATGTAATTAAACCCAAGAAAGGAGTAAGTTCTTAGAGTTATGTGGAAATTTGGTTACCAACTTTTATATAATACAAATGTTATATTTTTGTTCTCAAATAACATTCCTACAAGGTTTTGCATTTCGATGAGGGAACATGAATTTGACATATCTAAGAGTCGATATTACTTTGTATTCCATATGACTTTACATTGAAATTTTGTAACAAAAATCTAATTTCATTTCTAGAAAATATTAAGAAATTAACTTGAATAACTAACTTTCCTAAAAATAAAGAGTAACTATCTAAGGAGTCCTCACCTCTATTTATTGGGAAGAAACAAAGGTTCTTTGAATCCTCACTTGAATTGTTCTTGGGTATTTTTGACTAACAACTTACAAACTATAAGAAGAGTATTTAAAAACATTTATTTTTTTAATTTAGGTTAGGTTTTGTTTTTTTCAAGACTGTGGTGTGGTTAAAACACACCCCCCCTCTATTAATCACTTAAATTCTCATTATGGGGACTCTTTAACTGAATGATTGGTCATATTACTATTTCACTATTGAGAAATTGGATTGCTCCATTGAGTTCAATCCCTTTTTATATCAAAATTCATTTGATCTCATTTGGATATTTGGTTTGCAAATAACACCTAATTGAAGATTGGATGTTTTTCACTTCTTTGGCCATATATAATGTATTTTACCTTTTATGTTATAAATTTGTCTCTTTGTAAATAATTAGTTTTTTGTAAATATTTATGTTTGGAAATATTATTTTGTTTCGTACCATGCATTTCATAGCCCCCAAAACCAAGCCTTTTATTATGTAATGGCTTAATGTTTAAAAGTATATTTAAACCTTTCACATTTAAAAAGTGGTCATAGACAAAGGCTTAAAACAATTGGCACATGCTCTATGGGAGAAATATGCTCTATCTCCTATTGTGCCATGTTTGTACATCCTTCAATCCTATTCCAAGTTTTTCTTAAGGGGGGGTATTAGGATATTCTGACACATAGGAAATAGTTAAGCATAACTTGGTATAGTGTAGAGTTAGGTAAAGTGTGTTTTTTTACTATGTACTTTTGTAACTTACAATCCGACGGTCATGATATATTCTAGACATGAAGTGATTCAACGGTTCATTCTCTCCTCGGTATTACCAACACTTGATCCGTGGCTTAACACCTGATTGGTCCATGATCTCTATTTAAAGAGCATGAAGGGTCATTTGTAAGGTGACTATTCATGAGAGAAGCTTATGTAAATTTTATTTCTTTTATTAATAAATTGCTTAAAGTGGTCACGTTGGCTCAGGCCGTTGACTGTTTCCCTCTTTGAGGGTTTTAACCACGTCAATAATACTAGTGTATTGATTTGTGATCTATTTGTGAGCAGTTTCCTTTGGTGTTCTATCTGAGGAACTTACCGTGTAAATTCCTATATGGTATCAGAGCTATTTGAGGGTTGCATCTGTTGGTAATCCAAACCCAAAGCCGATACAAATGCATCTGACTGTTGTTTCCTAGATCTATTGTTTCTAACTGATTTCGGGGCGAGAGGGTTTCTCTATTGTGTTAGGAGCATCTATTCCAATGAGGAACCCCTTTCATTTTATGCAAAAAGGTTTCTGATAGCCCTAGCTACACCATTTTTAAGATATGGAGGTATACAATCTTTATTTGAATTTTTAGTTATTCATCTCTTTGTTTACTTCGATTTATTTAGCTCTATGTTTTTTATTATCAGATCTATACCTTTCATTTATGTGTGTGCTCTTTTCCCTATGACTCTGTGTGATCTGTGCAAATCAGAAACAAAAAGGAAGGATTTCTCTCATGCGTATGCTCTTTTTTGTCATGCCTTAGTGTGATCTGGCAAAATCAAAAGCATTGAGTAAAATATTTAGTTTCGGACGAAAGCGAACTTCAAGCCATAAGGTTTGGGTTTTTTTGCATGTCCATGTTGGGTTGTGTGTATTTTTGTTTTGTAGGAAAAAAGAGTTTTTCCAAGTAAGCACGCGCTGTAAATCTTCAGTGACTAAAAAAAAAACCCTCCTCTTTTCCAAAAATTACTAGCCTTTTAAACTAGCTCACTTGGTCCAAAGTTACTTTATGAGAATAGAGGTCTTGGGTTCTGTTTGTTACCTATATCAATAGGTTTCATATTTCATGATTGGCTATAAAAGGTCCAAATATGCTCTGCTTTGATTATGCAAAGATCCCATATTTCCATAAAGAGACAAGGTGTGTCTGCATCTTGATAGAGACTCAATTTTGATGGATGGTCCAACAGCCTAATCTGGATCATACCATGTTTAAATTTCCTGCTGTAGAATAGAGAAGGAAGTCTGTCCAAACTGTTTAATCTTGGCAGACAAGTAGTACAGGTAGAGAAGAAAGAGTCCCAACAGTTTAATCTGGGACCCTGGAAGAAATAAGGGTAGGATTTGATAGAAAATCAAAGGAAAAAGCCAGGGAAAAGAAAAGGCACACAAAGGGTCTGCAAGTCCAAGTGCACCCTCCAAGAAGAAAAAATGCTAGACAAAGTAGTTGGGTAGGTAGATGGGGTTGCAGAAGTGATATCCAGTTCAAAATATTTGACTTTGATATTCAAAATAAAAGAAGCAAAAAAAATGATTATGTCTAACATCCCTTTCTCCCCTTTTCCCATTTGTTACTAACATCCCCTCATAAGTTCAAATGCAGGTAAAGATCTATGGTTGCATGGAGGTCCTTTCTACTTTAAAAGCCACATTTCTTGTGCAAAGATCTTTTCATTTTGATCTACTCTTTACACTAAGTTGCTTTCAAGAAAACTTAGTTGTATTGGCCTGCTTTTACATTTTTCTCTTCATCCATATTAACCTCTGATCCTATTATATAAATACCCTATCTTACCCTTCCCCTACTAGTATTAACACCATGGTGTATAAACCCCAAAATTTGTATAAATATCCCTCCCCTTGGCATTATAGCCATATGGTCTGTTTAAAAAGGAATCAAAATGACACCTGGTCACTTTGATGAACCTCCTGGTCATCTCTCTTCCCATTCCAAGTCATTTTACTCATTCAACCCTCATTTGCAAAGAAAGACCATAACAAAACCCCTCCTACCCATAACCCCTTTTTTCAAATCGTGACAAAACCTGAAAAAACCCATAAAACCCAAGGTTCTCTGCCCAAATATTTAAATGAATATTTTAATCACATGGCGGGCCCCTTCCCAACCTGCACGACCCGTCGGAGGACCCACCAACTGTCCGATCTCCGCCGCCCAGATCTAAAGGTGGGCGGTTAATTTCACTCCCCGACCTGCCGACCTTTAGCGTCCGGGGAAAATGGTTTTGGGCTCGTACAAGGACGCGTGGCAGGCGCCGGGGTTGTTCGAAGCCCCCTCCCCGATACCGCCTTTGCTCCAAAGGTGGTGCGGGGAACCCGCTTACCACCATCCCGTTTACCACCCTCCCTCCTGCGTCACGCTAACGTCATCCTGACGTCACCTTACCTTTGCCCGCCCCCGCGTCCCGTGGCCCTCCACGCGGCCCTGCCACCGCATCTGCCCACCACCGTGTCCTGCTACCCTGGCTCACACCTCAGCGCGACGTCACCTCCGTACTATGGGCCCACCATGACGTCATGCTGACGTCATCGGCGGAAAAGCACCAATAAGAGCTTTTTCCAAAATTCAACGTTATAAACGGCCAAATGAGCCGTTTTAAGTCATTTTCATGCGTAAAAGAAGGAGTCGTTGTCAACCAGCTGCCGTGAAATTTGTCCTCCAGCCGACAAATTCAAGATTTCAACCGTTGCAAGTCTAAAATTCGGCGGCATTAAGCCTTCACAGCCCAGTTCGCAAACGTCCAAGCTAATTTTTCCAGGTATTTAGCCAGTTTCCTACTTCGCCCATGCATTTCAATTCTCAGTAAAAAATTCACCATTAAACACCAGCTAAATTCTTGAAATTTAGCTCTGCCTGTTACACAAAGTGAAGCCAAGTAATCTGCACCATCCCTAAACCCCAATTCGATAGAGGAGTGCTCGTTCCATGGGCTAAAGACCCCGAAATTGCCCCCGAGGTGCTCGGCATTGTTCCCTTTTGCCAAGTACAGGCCACCTACTTTCATACCAAAGAAACCTCACTGACTCTGCAGCCTCTCATTAGCAACTCACATCCCTGTGAATTTCACAGCAAACTACAAAAGCCAGCTTGCATTATCCAATAAAGGAAAGAACACCAGACTGTGTCAACAGTTGACCTGCAGCTTGTCAAACCATTACCTCTACCTGTACAGATTAGCTTCTATCATGGCATCTCCTGCAACCTCATCCATTAGTGTGGCCTCACAAAGTCAAACAAATAAGGAGCTAGAGGCCTTGCCATTAGTAGACAAGGATAGTCTCATTGGAGACTTTGAAGGAAACAGGGACTTCTTGCAGACCTTCAGTAGACTGAGAGAAGACTATAAGGACGGGCATGGTACACATGGGATCTGGGAATCAAACCTGCCCTATTACTGTCTCCCAGCTGTGAATGTTTTCCCCGAAATCATTCACCTCTATGCTGAACACTATGATGCCCAGCACAGAGCTGTCAGCACCCCATCAGGGAGGATCCTCTTTTACATCAATGCTGAGTCCATAAACAAGATGTTACACTTTGATCAGACAGAGTTGCTAATCCCATTCTCCATGAATCAATTGATGGACGCTGGTGACAAGATGACCAGTGAAGAGCTGCAAAAGATCATCAGGTACTTCATAAGACCTGAATGCCAAACTACAGAGCCACCTCCCTATTTGAATGATCAATTCAATGAGGTAGGCAGGCTATTACTAGACATGATAGCCTATGTGTTGGGGTACCAAAACAGTGAGCATGTGGATAGAGCCATGCTAGTGTTGCTGTCTGTTTACAGCCCATACCAACCCCCTGCCCAAAAGTATAACTTTGCTAAGTTCATAGCTAATAAGATTCATGATCAGTTGACCAAAGTGGACAGACAGGGGGTCTTCAGATACTCAGCTTACATCTACCATCTGTTTATGTATTATCATTCTGAAGCCTTCCCATGCTACATCAGAAGGCTGGACCATACAGGGGAAAGAAGATCTGTTATCTTCTGGACCTTAGTCTATCACAAAGTCACAAATTCACCCTACACCTACTGTGAATTTGTTGACCAGTTTGTCTACCCAATCTCCTGCATGTTGATGAAGTCACCTCCTCCCAGGATATCCAGTGAGATAAAGAAAGCTCTGCAGCTTTCCAAGAATAACAAAATAGGTGACTAGTACTTATATGAACACCATACAGTATTCAGGGTCTATGGATGTGAGCTCTGTCCGTACAGGCTTCCCAAATACGTACCAATGAGGTTGTTTGCTTTGGAGTATTACAGGCAACTGATTCAGTCAGACCTTACCCACTTCCATAGCTCCAAGAAAAAGGCCCACCTTAACTTTAAAAATGAAATGGGCCCTTTCATCATGAATAAGAAGGAAGGATGGGAAGATGCAGACTTGATCCTTAAGGAAAATTACAATCTGTCCTATAGCTTTCGATGGGTCCCTTATGACCCTCAAGGATTCATCTCTGCTAGAAGAAATAAGTATAGGCTCCTAGCTATTAGGCATTGCCAATACCCTCACATAGAAAAATATGCCAACTTACAAGAATGGCAGCCGGACACCCTAGTTGAGGGCCTAACTGAGGAAGAAAGAATGCTTAAAAATGTCAAAGAGCTTGAAAAGACAATTGACCTAGATTATGTGCAACAGGTACCCTTCAGACTGCCTTACTCAGTGGGACAAGGGACCTCAGTTACAAGGACTGCGCCACAGGCACCTACTACATCAGCAACAGCAATGGATAAAGGCAAAGGCATAATAGGTGCAGAGGATGAGCCAGCAAAGGGACAGACTGAGCAACAGTCAGAACAGCAAACAGAGCAACAGAGAGAGAAGGAAACAGAGAAGGAAACAGGGCAGGAAACACAACAGAAAACAGAGCAGCAAATGGGCCAGCAACAAGAACAAGCTGTTAAGCCACAGAATGGGCTGCCAGAAACTCCTGCAACACAAACGCCACCACCTCAAACGCAGTTGACTATCCCAGTTCTACAAACCCCAGCACATGAAGAAAGGGGAGTAAAAAGACTAAGAGAAGAGTCCACTCCTCTCAGTGGAGCCTCCGACCAGCCAGAAGCCAAAAGGCAAAGGGAAGACTCCCCAGAGGTGGAAGACATTACTGAAGATGTCTTGAAAATTTCAACAAAGGACAAGGAGAGCAGCCAACACACAGGAACAAGCTCCTTTCAGCAGGAGCAAACTTTACAGGTTAGCTTGGAGGTGGCCTCTCAATCACCAACAAAGCAAGAAGCCCAAGAGCACCAAGGCTTCTTTTAAACAAATAAAGGCTCAGAATGAGCTATTGAGGGCTGAGGTATACAAACAGTTCATAGATGCTACACCAGCCCTGCAGGAGAGACTGATGTCTGTTTATGACATCCAAGAAGAAAAAATGATATTCAGTCATTTTAAGCCCAAAGGGCCGCAGCCTAAGACAGCTGCAGATTTCATAAGGACAAGGGTGGAGGTCGTAGCTAAAGACATACATCCCATGGACCAGATTGAACTCCACAAGCAGACTGGGGAGATGGTC
>APFE031257421.1:0-11188 GCA_000404065.3 Pinus taeda
CTCTGTACCAATAAATTGATACATTGCGACTAAGTTCCCATAAAGTTATTCAGCGATTTCCCACCCACTCACTCGTCCAATTCTACGGACTTGGTCTCGTCGTTTTTAGATGTGAATGAAGGCCACCCATAAAAATTCTTCCAAATTTTTCCCATCTCGTGCAAGACCACCACTCACCATTTTCGTAATACACATGAGAAAAGAGAAGGAATGTAGCAAATCTGCTGCCATGGGTGGTGGTGAACAGTTCAGAGGCTTGACAGGGTGTTAGACTTTATGCAAACAAACAACGCTCCTCTGCCCCACTCAACTCTCAGAGTCTTTGCAATTGCGTTGCTTCTCTCTTCTCGTGAATTACGGGAATCGTGGGTGATGATCTTCCCGGAGAAAGACAAGGTTGGAAAGAATCATTATCGGTGGTCCTCAAATCACATCTAAAAATGAAGAATACGTATATGGAATTGGACGATTGAGTGGGTGGGGGACAGAGACGAGAATAATCACGATGTATCAATTTAATGGTAAAGAGCTATGCCATGGTGGGTGGTATGCTGATCCTTACCAGAATGGAAATTTGTCATGACAGCTCACGAAGCGGATACACTCTAGAAAAAGAATTGGAGTTGAACCTGGACACATGTAAGTCAGGAAATTTCCGATGGAAAAGGTATTGGCTTTATATCTTTTTAAATAAAAGATATTAGGTCAAAATTTAGGGGAGGGTAATTACAATTTTAATAGTCAATTCTCTCACCTGACAAGAAAATTCAAATCGCTTATCTCCTTTGGACTATCAAATCCCAAATTTAATGCGGGATTTTAATAGTCAAGTCTCTCATCTTAGAATATTCAAATCCCTATTTTATTACATTTTAAAAGATAAATGAGCCACAAACTTATTGTTCAAACAAACTGGAACGAATTGTGAATGACGTGAATGTACGTACCACCTAATGCACATTCAACGCCGAAAGTCCAACCAGCTACATCTGCGCTCGGCTGTGAAGAATTCAATTTCCTTTTTTCTTTGAATTTTTAATTGAATTGTAAATTTTTTGAAATATTCTAATTGGAAATAATTTAGTTGATCCATTCTCTGAAAATTTTAATTTGGTCCATCCGATTCTATTTCAATGTATTGGGCATCTAAAAAATCCGAAAATTTTTATTGGCCCTAATTGGAAATAATTTAGTTTGATCCATTCTTTGGAAATTGAAAATTTGGTCCATCCGTTCTATTTCAATGTATTGCGCATTTCCATTAACACGTAGGTGGTAGTGTTAGTGGATGCTAAGGGATGGTAGGGAGTGTCAGGGAAGCATAAGGGAGAGCTAGGTCAAAATGCTTGGAAATGAACAAATAAGAGTGTGTGCTAAGGAGTGTCAGTGAATTCCTGATTTGATAATTATTCTATAATTGAACTCAGTTGAAGATTTATTAAACAAAAGGTATTACAGACTCATGTGCTAGTGTGTGTTTTGTGTTATTGAAACAATGGATTGATGAGATTGCCAATACACAAAAAATAAGTGGAAAGACAGCATAGAAATACAGTAAGCAACACAAAGACACAAACAGTTTTTAATAAGGAGTTCACCCTATTATCTAGAGCTACATCTTCGGTCCTTTAGTGGTGGCCTTGTTTTATTGTGTTTTTCAACAGAGAAATTACAATACAGGGACTCAATATGAGTTCTCCAGAAGCAGATTTTGCTTAGCAGGGTGGTTCTTGGATTCCCCAAGCCACTTGGAGTACACAGACTCTTTTTCTTCCTACCAGGTGACCCTTGGTCTACAGTGGAAAGAGCTAAATGCGATGCTCAGTTCGGACAGATTCTTCTATGGGAAGGCTTGAATCTTCATGCTCTCTCGTGCTCAACGCTACCTGTGGTCAGCTCAACCCTCTGTCTACTCTGTTTGGCTTTACTGTTCTTTGTGTTCAGTCCTCCTCAGGGTTCACTATTCACTGTCTCTCTTGGTCGCTTGTACTCCTCTCAATTCGGGTTCCCAATCCACTCTTCTAATTCGACTATCTCTGTTTATGGTTTTAGCCATTCGATCCCTATGCATGTTCGGTTCCTCTCCACCTGCGCTGGTTCACCTTCTGCAGCTACGCTTGGAGTTTCTTGTTCGGCGTCAGCATGAACGCCGAGGGAGTGGCCACGTGTCCCCATCTAACTCGTGCCATCGTGTTTCGTCAGTTCGTTTCTTTAGTTACGTCATGGATGCGTTATTCCTCCATCGTGGCGGTCAAACGGATTCGAAATCTCTTTAGAACGCGGCTTAATTCCCTATCGATTCCGCTTCTTTCTATCGGGCGCAATATGAGTCGTCTGATCTGGGCTCCTCAAGATCTGACGTCATACGCACGTCGAACGCGGTTGACTTGCTCGACTGATAACGCGCGATCAACGGCGGTTTTCTCTCTCCTCCGCTGCCACACGTCGATCAGTGTATGGAATCGCTCCACTCCTGTCCAAAACCTCTCACTGTTCAAGGGCACCCCAATCAAAACCCCCGGTTTCCAAAGTGCGGGTCTTGCCTTTGTACTTTAGCACTTTTACCTTTTCCCGCGAGCGGTCCTCCGTTCCCCGACGCGATCGGGTGCTCATGCTTTCCCATTTTGGCCCTGTTCACCCAGCGATGCGCTAATTGCGCATCGAAAATCACCTCCTTTTCCTGATTTGGGGAACCCAGGGGCTACTTTGATCTCCCGCACAGTCTCCATGGGCCTCGGTCAGCGTGCTTTGACCGAGGTCCTTGTCGTTCCACGCTAGCTGTCATTGCTATTGGTTTAGGGTGTTTTTGATGCTGTTTTGGATTCTTTAAAGTTTTGTTTCGTCCTGATACAGTCAAGGTTCTTTGACAGTCATTTATGGATCCGATTCGGATCACAACCTTCCCACTGAAAGAGCTTTTGGACCGCCAAAAGTTGGTTTTCTTCAAGCATCGACTAAGTGAGGAAACTGTTGTCTCACTTGTCCAATCTCAATCCATTTCACACTGCTCAAATTCGATCCTTTAAGCCCATTCCTGATGTATTCCACTTGTCCACTGCGCGTCGTCCTTACCTTCCTATCCAGCACTGTGTCTTCTCGTCATTTACTTAGATATTTAGGTAGCATGTTGTCAACAGAAGGTAATTGACTCTTCTCTTCAAGGTACTCAATCATTGAAGGCTCAAACAACCTCAAGCAATTTGCGTTCACGACTGAGTAGATGTGCATGTAAGCTTGTAGATCAAGGCGAAAAGCATTTTCACCAATCTTCTCAAGTATCCTGAACGGTCCATACCTCATAGCTTTTAGCTTTTTACCTTGGCCTTGCATCCTGTCCTTGCTGATATACAGCCAGACTTGGTCTCCAGTTTGAAAACTATGCTCCATCCGATGCTTATCATGCCTAGCCTTGTACTTGGCGTGGCTCTTTTCCAGCTGTTCCCGTACTGCCTGGTGGATCTCGTGGATCTGTTCAATGAACCTAGTTGTCTTGTCCACATCATTGTGTCTATCAACCATGGTATCTTTATCAAAGACAAAATCCAAAGGAGACCTTCGTATGAAACCAAAACAGGTCTCAAAAGGGGATCTCTGGATAGAAGAGTGTTTGGCTCTATTGTAAACATGTTGCACATAACACAAGTGTTCATCCCAAAGCTTAGGGTGTTTGCTGCAATATCCTCTCAGTAACTAGATCACCGTCCTGTTAACTACTTCTATTTGGCCATCTGTTTGTGAATGAAAAGTTGTGCTTTTCTTTAATTTGGTGTCCATTAGTTCCCGCAAATTTGACCAAAACTTCCCCACAAATCGGGTGTCTAGATTAGATACAATAGAAGTGGGTAATCCAAAATGAACCCATACATGTTCAAAGAACAATTTTGCGCAGCTGTAATCTGTTTACTACAGGATATAAATACACATTTTGTTGAACCTATCCACAACAATATATAAGTAATCATGACCTTTCCTAGATTTAGGCAGTCCTCCCACAAAATCCATGGAAATTCTTTCCCAAGGGTGAGAAGGAACTGGCAATGGAGTGTACAAGCCTAGTTTTCTATTGTTGGGCTTGCTTTTAACACACATAGCACATCCCTTTACATATCTAGAAACTATCTCTCTCATTCTTGGCCAATAGCAAAACCTTTGCAGTTGTGCAACTGTTTTACTTACCCCAAAGTAACCCGATATCAAAGAAGTGTGTGCTTCCCTAATTATCTTCACTCTCTCAGTTTGTGGAATGCAGAGTTTCCCACAATGATATAAAAGTCGGTCCTTCACATGATAGTCCAATTCTTCTACTCTTTTGCCTTGACTCAAAGTTGCATATACATCTTTAAAGTCCATATCCTGAGCATATTGTTTTATGTAGCTTTCATGCAACACATAATTATGCTTAAATATGGTAGATGCATTTATAATGGGTCCAGATAACATTTCTGCAACCTTGTTATGTATGCCCTTTTTATATCTGATGACTAAATGAAACTGTTGTAAAAAACCCATCCATCTTTAGTGTCTTGATTGCTGCAACTTAGTTTGGGAGTGTAGGTATTGAAGTGTCTGATGATCAATATGTATCACTGTTTCTTTACCCATTACGTAATGTTTCCATTTTTTCACACTCTGAACTAATGCATACAATTCTTTATCATATTTAGGATAGTTAACTACTGCAGGATTAAAAGTCTCAGAATGGTAACATATGTGTTTACCGTGCTGTGTCAACACTGCTCCCATGGCATAGTCACTGGCATCAGTTTGGATCTCAAACGGTCTTTGTAGATTTGGCAGTGCTAGTACAGGGGTTGTACTAATTTTTTATTTCAAGGTGTCGAAGGCTTTTTGCTATTTGCCTCCCCACTGAAACACCTTGTTCAATCCTGTCAAGGGATGTAAGGGAGGTGCAATTGAGGAAAATTTTGAAATGAACTTCCTCCAATACTGTGCTGCTCCTAAGAAGCTTCTCACTTTTGTAGCAGACTTGGGTTTAGTGTAGTTTACAATGACTGCCACTTTAGATGGATCTATTTTCAATTCACATATCCCTACT
The DNA here is from genome assembly GCA_000404065.3 of Pinus taeda. Lineage (NCBI taxonomy): Eukaryota > Viridiplantae > Streptophyta > Pinopsida > Pinales > Pinaceae > Pinus > Pinus taeda. The sequence continues at coordinate 5,057 of APFE031257421.1, forward strand.
ATATGACCCAAATAATTTAGAGAGGTTTTTCCAAATTCACATTTGGAGAGTTTAACATAAAGTTTTTCTCTTTTCAAAACATCTAATGTTTGCTTAACATGCTTTAAATGTTCTTCTCACGTTTTACCAAAAATCAAAATGTCATCGAGATATACAATAACAAAATCATCAAGAAAAGGTCTGAGTACATCATTCATTAATCTCATGAAAGTAGCAGGGGCATTAGTCAAGCCAAAAGGTAAAACCAGCCATTCTTACAATCCCTGCTTTGTTTTGAAAGCAGACTTCCATGCATCTTTCTCTGCAACTCTGACCTGATGGTATCCACTATGCAAATCCAGCTTGGTGAAATAAACATCGTCCTTAAATTGATCTAAAAGATCATCTATGTGATGAAGGGGATAACGATTTTTTATTGTTATCTTATTCAGTACTCGGTAGTCGATGCACATTCTCCACGAGCCATCTTTCTTACTCACCAAAACAATTGGTGACCCACATGGTGATGTGCTAGGCCTGATGAACCCTTTTTCGAGCAACTCCTACACCTGCTTCTTGATTTCAACATTCTCTAAAGCAGACAACGTGTACATCCCAATGTTAGGCAAAGGAACATCTTGCTGCAAAATAATATCATGCACTATTCCCTTTTTGAGTGGCAAACCTTTAGGTTCCTGAAATAATACATCATACTCTGAAACAATATTTTCTATATCAGCTTGCTGATCAGCATTACAGGCCTCAAATACATTTGTTTCATTAGGTATCTTTTCCTTTACAACCATCAATAAGAACTGTTTGCATGAATTTATCATTCTTTTCATCTGTCTTGAGTTTATGAGAGTATAATTATTCTTGAGCTTATGAGCTCTTACAAAGTATTTGATTCCATATTTAACAAGTAGATGCTTGTTCTCAGCTCTATAGAAAATAGCATATCTGTCATACAAGTAAGGACTTCCTAAAACAATTCCACATATATCCAAATGAATTAGATCTAACTCAACCTCATCTACAAATTCTGACCCAAAAGAAAACTTGAGTTTGCACTGTCTAGTCACTTGTAGTTGTGCTTTATCATTCAACCATCTTAATGGGTATGGCTTCTTATGAGGGGTAGTTGCTAATCCCAATTTCTTTAGAATTGATTCAGAAATTAGATTTACTTGTGAGCCACTATCAAACAAAGTATCAATATTTTGATTTTTGGAAACAACTTGAATATGGAAAAGCTCATGTCTTTTTCTCTCATGTTCCTCATCAATAACATATTGCGCAGAATTACTAGTAGATGCTTCAGAATTCTTACCTTTTATACTTGTGGCTGCAATGATTGTTTCATCTCCCGAGTTTGACCCCAAATCTTTCTGAATAGCTGCAACAATATTATTCTTCTTGCCCTCGGACTTCTTAGGTCTAAGCTCCGGATGTAGAATCCAACAATGCTCATCATTATGCCCATCCTTTTTACAGTGAGTGCATGAAGTTTTTGCTTTTTGTGCAGTGCTAGCCTTCCTTTCTTTCCACTTATGCTTTCTTTTCTCCTTGCTCTTACTTACAGTGGGTTGGGATGGTCCCCTAACTTCTGGATTTCCATTCTTTCCTCTAGCTTCTAGATGAGTAGCTTGTACAGATACCTCATCTATACAAGTGGGATTAAACATGAGGATGGTATGCCTCATGTAGCTGTGTAGACCACCAATGTACTTTAAAAGAGTTTCTGGTGAGTCTAATGAGATACCCAACATCAATGCTCTCTTCCTGAATTCTTGAGTATACCCTTGCACACTTTGCCCCTTCAACTGCCGAAGAGTTTGCCAACTCATCATGGCTTGTTGCATGTAGGCCAATGGATAGAACTGCTTTTTGATTGCAGAAACAAATTCACTCTAGACAGAGATGGTCTTACCATGCTTCCTCATATGAGCTTGGGTTCTGCCTTCCCACCAAACCAAGGCAGTGCCTCCTAGGCGTAGGCTTGCCAGCTGAATATTATTCTTGTTTGAGTCTATGTTCCGTACTCTGCAATACAGATCAATTTGTCTAATCCAATTGTCCAACTTTTCAGCATTTAGCTCTCCATCATATATAGGCAAATCAAATTTAACATCTAGTTTAATCTAAGATGCTTTCTTATTATGCACAGCGCTATTAAGAGGTGTAGGAAAGCTTTCTTCTTTCCCCTTTCCTTTTGAGTGGTCATGGGAATGAGATTCATCTTCTTCTTTATCTTGTTTAGAGCTTGATGAATGTTCATCCTTATGCTTTCTAAAGTCCCTATACATTTCTTCTACCATAGACTTTATAGCTAGGAAACTTTCTATGAATTGAGGGTCTAGCCCTATAGAACCTTCCCCTGACATTGTCTTCCGAGAATAGACTCTCCCAATTTCAGGATTAAAATCCACCAACTCTCCTTCTCCTAATTTGAGCTTTGATCTAGTGAGAATTCATAGCTAAACCAACATAAGCTTGTCTAACCTGACAACCAACAGCTCTGATACCACTTGATCTGATAATCACCCTATGAGTCACCTTAGTTAAAGATTTATTAAACAAAAGGTATTACAGACTCATGTTCTAGTGTGCGTGTTCTATGTTATTGAAACATTGGATCGATCAAATTGCCAATACATAGAAAATAAGTGGAAATACAACAGAGAAATACAGTAAGCAACACAAAGACATAAACATTTTTTAATAAGGATTTCACCCTATTCTCCAGGGCTACGGCTCCGGTCCAACTTCAGTGGTGGCCTTGTTTTATTGTGTCTTTCAGCAGAGAAATTAGAATACAGGGACTCAATATGAGTTCTCTTGAAGAAGATTTTCCTTGGCAGGGTGGTTCTTGGATTCTCCAAGCCACTCAGAGTACACAGGCTCTTTTTCTTCCTACCAGCTCTGTGACCCTTGGTATACAGTGGAAAGAGCCAAATGTGATGCTCAGTCTGGACAGATTCCTCTATGGGAAGGCTTGAATCTTCAAGCTCTCTGGTGCTCGACATTGCCTGTGGTCTACTCGGCCCTCTGTCTCATCTGTTTGGCTTTACTGTTGTTTGTGTTCAGTCCTCTCAAGGTTCACCGTTTAGTGTCTCTCTTGGTCGCTTGGACTCCTCTCAATTCAGGTTCCCAATCCACTCTTCTAGTTCGACTGTCTCTGTTCATGGCTTTAGCCATTCGATCCCTATGCTTGTTCGATTCCTCTCCCGCCTACACCGATTCACCTTCTGCAGCTGCACTTGAAGTTCCTTATTCGGCGTCAACATGAATGCCCAGGGAGTGGCCACGTGTCGCCATCTAACTAGTGCCAGCATGCTTCATCCATTCATTTCTTTAGTTACGTCGTAGATGCATTCTTCCTCCACCGTGGCAGTCAAATGGATTCCAAATCCTTTTAGAACATGACTTAATTCCCTGTTGATTCCACTTCTTTCTATCAGACCCAATCTCAGCTGTCTAATTTGGGCTCCTCAAGATTCAACGTCATACGCACGTCAAGCGCAGTTGACTTGCTCAACTGATAACGCGCGACCAATGGCGGTTTTATCTCTTCTCCACTACCACACATCAATCGGTGAATGGAATCACTTTGCTCCTATCCAAAACCTCTTACCGTTCAAGGGTGCCCCGATCAAAACAGTCGGTTTCCAGAGTGTGGGTCTTGCTTTTGTACTTTAGCGCTTTTACCTTTTCCCGCCCGTGGTCCTCCGGTTCCCCCACGCGATTGGGTGCTCGGGCTTTCCCATTTTGGCCCTATTCACCCAGTGATGCACTAATCGTGCATCCAAAATCACCTCCTTTTCCCGATCCGAGGCTCCCAGGGGCTACTTTGACTTCTCGCGCAGTCTCCATGGGCCTCGGTCAACGCACTTTGACCGAGGTCCTCGTTGTTCCACGCTGGCTGCCATTGCCACTGGTTTAGGGTGTTTTTTATGTTGTTTTGGATTCTTTAAAGATTTGTTTCGTCCCGATACAGTGAAGGTTCTTTGACAGTCATTTATGGATCTGATTCGGATCAATTCCAGGTGTCCCAAGGATGAAGCGTTTTAGTAGAAGTTTAGAATAGGACTTGTAGGAGGCAATTTTATGATTGTGATAAGGCATGGACAAAGAAATTTCAGAGAAAGAAAGACTTTGGGTTGGGCACAATATTGTTGTGCTAATGAATTGGTTGGGTTCCCAGGTCGCAAAGGTAAGGCTATCTATGAGGGCATGACAATTAGGGAGTGCCAAGGTGTTTTATAAAATGTAAGGTTCCTAAGTCATGGAAAAATGTTATGCTAGATGTGAGGGCATGATTGCCATGGTGTGTTAGGGAATTCTAGGGCATGCTAACATGTGCGAGATAGTGCAAATACTTGTCAAACAAGCTAAGATATGAGAAGTTCTAAGGCATGCCAAGATGTGCAAGGGTGTAACAATGCATGCCAGGGACTGTCAAGGCAACAAAAGGGAGAATCAAGTTGAATTAGAAGGAAATGAATACATAATAGGGTTAATAAGTCATCAATTTACCTTTTCCACGAGGGGCATGCTAGGCACACCAACACTAGGTGCCATCAGGTGCCAAGTGCCAAGTGTGAGTGCATTCTAAGTGCCAAATATTCCTCTGTTGCTTCTCATCTACTTTACAATAATTGATCTCAAATAACTTTAATATTAAACCATGTCAAATTGTACCAAGTCATCTCAATGCATGGCAAACATGTGAAGAATTGCCAAGTGCCAACACGTGCAATATGACAATATGTGTTAGTGAGTGTGATGAATGCTATGAAGTGGCAAATCATGTCAAAGGGTGCTAAGGTGTGTTAGAGAGTGCCAATGCATGTTGAGGAGTGTTAGAGAGTACTAGGACAACATAAGGGAGCATTAGGTTAAAATGCATGGAAGCGAATGAATATGAGGGTGTGTTAGGGAGTGTCAATGAGTGTTCGCTGTCATGCCGAGGTAGTGACAAGGTTTGTTAAGAACTGGTAAGGTATGACATGGAATATCATGGGATTTCAAGAAGTGCTAGAGTGTGATAGGTAGTTCTGGGGTGTGCTAACATGTGCCAAATAGTGTCAAGGCATGCCATGTTGGGTCCCCATAATACTAGTGATTACCCCATTACTATTGTAGTTGTACCCCTTATTAATATTGTTGTGCCTCTATTGTGCCCCATAGAAGCCCACTATTATTATTATTGTGCCCTTACATTATTATTGTTATGTAGGCTCTGATTATGTTATAACCCTTAGACTCCTATATATAGAAATGAGGTCTTTTCATTTGTATCATCCAAGAATTGTTCATTTATGTAATGTAAAGGAGGTTGCCCCCTTGAAGAGGATGAATTCTAAGGCATTGACCTATCTTTTCTATCTTTTCTTGAGCTGGTTTCATAACATTTGGTATCAGAGCTTTGGATTTTAGGGTTTTGCTGCTCCAAACAGGTCATCGTAGCATTTTCACTATAAAGGTTTTTCTGCGACATTTCAAAAGTTGAAACAAAAACCCATTTGAGAAGACATCGCGATAAATCTTGGGTCCGAATGTCAGAGCATTTTGTGCTATAATTGCGGAGATATGATCTCAGGAAGTTGGTCTTTTTGCACACTCCTGAATTACATTCCAAACAGGTGACCCGGGGAAAATCGTCATAATGCTTTCTCTGAGCATTGGATTGAAATTTTGTAAAAAGGAGTAGAAAGAGGATGGACTTTAGTTTCTTCTATATATTTTTCAGAGCCAGAGGTCGAAACAGTGACTCGTGGAACGTCGTACAAGTTTGCTCTACTGAATTAGTCTATAATAAGGTCACTGTGGGAGATTTGGCATAACTCTTCATTGGAGAATCCAATTGGGGTCAGACTAGTGGCATTGGAAAGAGGACATAGAGGAGTACTACAGGTCATAGGTTCAGAACTTAAAGATCTGTAAGTACAGAGTTACAGTCATTTGAAGATCGAGCTCCTAAAATCAAGAAAAAGTAAGATGAGGAAGTTTGATGGCAAGGATCCAGTAAACTGGATATGTCAGATGGAGCAATATTTTGATCTACATGGTGTAAAACTGTTACAAAAGGTATGTATTGCATCTTCATATTTAGAACCAGATCAATTTTTATGGTATAAAGGGCTTTGTTCT